>JAVJAQ010002294.1:746038-1033296 GCA_032362365.1 Zygogramma bicolorata
AACCAAATCTCTCAAAAACTACTATTCGATAGCTTATGCTAAAAGTGGATGTTGAGTACGAAAACATCGGAATCTGCACAATTTATAAAAACTTGTTCAATTCCTTCACGAACAGCAACAAAAATATGGCTGAAAATCCTTCAATCTGCTTCTGGAGAGATGAATGAACATATTTCGACGGAAAAAGGTTTCATTCTCTTTTTAATCATTAATGTTATAGTTCATTAATAATGTTACGAAATTTTCTAGCGGCGGCTTGTCGCTCGTAAACGCAGAATAATATGAATCTAACAATTCAGAAGACCTATTACCTTGGAGCTTGAAGATTTTTTGGAGTCTTCACATCCACCTGTAATGGCCAGCTGGGATTTTGGTTGAAGGACTTGATATAAATATTTGTAGTCAGTTTCAGTTAGTTTCAGTTTAGCAGTGTCTGAGGTGTTCTTTTTTTTAAATGATTTATTCAATGTCGGCCTGTTTTCCCTACCAAGGCCAATCATCGACTCCGGTGACCACTTTTCCCCCAACCGGAAATTTTGCCGAACACTCTGGTATTCCAACCAGACGTAGTCCAACAACCATGGACTCAGGACCGCCGGCTTTATGTCTCCTCCAAAGGACAGCAATTCCTCAATATATCTTGTGTTCATTGATATATTGCCTGCGAGCTATGATATAATACTTTGCTGCAGTTTTATGAGCTTTCGACGCGGTCTTTCCCTGCTGCTTAGCTTCAGATATCGGAATGACTAATCAACATGGAGAGCTAGGCCATGCCCGTGAGGTATTCTTTTGATCATTCTTTTGTTGATTAACTATCATGATTGTAACGGCCATAGAATCTTCGCCACTTAATGTCCCCTTGAAAGTCATTGTCACAGTGTCTAAGATTTTTCAACAAACATATGTTTCCATTTAGTTAGGTAGGTGGTGAATGAATTTGGCTAGAGCTGTATGTTGCGGTGTCTATCTGTTCGTTACACTGATATATATCACTAAACACCGCTAATGCTTCATGGAGACATGGAGACAACATTGCCTGACAATTTTAGATTTTGTCTGCTTAATGAGGCTTGAATGAAAGTCTTCCATTTCGGCGTGAATGTGCATTTCTTCGCGGCATCTTCTGTAAGAATTTCATCACACAACTTTTCATCTGGTATAAGTTCAGTAGTGGATAGTTCCTTCCGTAATTTCTTAGCACACATGATGATTTTGCTACAGTCCAGCCGACGTACACGTTCAGCTATTTCCTTAATGAACTTCCTGCCATGAAAACCAAAGAAGATTGCTTCCTCTCAGTAAGATATGAGAATAAAACATTGGCACCAAATTTATCGATCAGCATCACTTCGAGATCACGATTAGAACTACATCCTCTACTTCAGCGAGTACAGTCATGCGTTGAGCCAAGTATGTCAATTCAAAAGCGGTCATCCAAACACCGTCTTTTATATCCGCCATTAATTTGTCAAAAGCAGCCAGTAACTGTATTTGTGATATTTGTTGTTGGTCGACCTCTTTCGTTACTAGAAGATATTGGTAATGAAACGTAATTTCTTTAACACGACGTATGCTATTGGAAGTTTCTGCAAACAAATCTTCCGGTGTTCCGTATAACAAATTTTTGTGAAAATTTCATAGTATTATCAACGCATTGAAAAACAGCAAAACTGCTGAAATTTCAGTTAAAAGATGACTTTTTTTATTTTGGTTTTCGTCGTATACCACAAATGGAACATCATGAGTCACTCGACGAATCGCTGTTGCTCCTTTTTGATTTGCAGGTCAGTTGATGATCCAGCTACGCCCTGTGTTGTTGATGAAGCTCTTTCTTCCAGCTTCCTATGTAGTGACAACGACGAATTTTTTCTTCGCTGATATAGCTGGCCATGCAACTTTTATACCACGAGAAGTGTTCTTCATCAGCAATCGGATCGAACAACTCCTCAAATGTGTCTGAAATTTCGTCTTTGCGTCGTCTTGCTGCATTTGAATAGTTTCTTTCGGTTCATTCACCAGTTCAACATGATTTTTCGTTCGCCTTTTTTTTAATCTAATAATTGTAGCGATATTTATTCACTTTAAAGAAAGTTATTCCAAAATTCGAAGCACTGTTATTTTAAATATTGGAAAATGTATCTGTTATAATAATGGATGAAGTTCAGCTATAACTGAAGTCACAAAAACTGTTGAGAAAAGCGCGGCCCGCTCCAAAACTCGAGAGAAGGTATGTGACGCTGGGAAGGAGATTTATAATAAAACTGACAACGGGCTTTTCTGGCAACTTTCAGTTCCAGATTTGGAAGGATCTTGCAAAAACATTCCAGTCGAGAAATAGCGGTCAATGGTTTTTGCATTCTATACAACATTTTTTTTCAACAACTACAGCGATGGAATCGAAAACTCCTATTATAGGCCGAAAAAAAAAACTGGACCATAATTCCGTCTGGCAACCTCCACAATATCATTAATTAAGTCTTTCTTAATTGAAATCATCAATCAGAATGTGGTCATCGGTTTTTTCAAACGGAATGTTTCGCAGCGCCCGCTCTACTAATAATACACTTATATGCCCACAACCCGTTTTATAATGAAATCCACTACGATACAGATTTTCATTACGATACAGATTTTCAACCAAAAGAAACTCATTATTTTTCGATCAAGCATGTTGTGCATGCTCTGCATTTGACGTTTGTCAAGTCAAAATCGGTAAAGGTATTGAATTTTTGAAGAATATAGCCGAACTTTGATAATCATAACAAAATGTCTGATACCAGCGATATGGGAGAATCACCTTCGACACCTTCACCGACAGAAATACAGTTAGAATGTTGTAATGATCAAATTTTTCATTTGACAAATGCATGATTTATTTCTTTATTTTCCCAATTAAATTTGTTGACCTCTCCGTAGCCGAGCGGTCTAAGGCGCTGAGATAATAAATAGCTAGGTGAACTAGTTGGAAGAGTCATGGGTTCGATTCCGACCTCGACCAATCTTTTTTTTTAATTTTTGATCTCTTCATTTCTCATCGTTTCATTGCTCGAAGTAATACCATTAATTAGAATTTTGTAAAATTTTTCAAAGAAATTCGTTTAATTAGTATTATTGTGTGCACAACAAATATAAATATAATAGTTGTAGTTCTTCACTATTTATCGGGTGTAGATAAAAAAGTGTATGCAACTCTCATGTAATGGTTATTACATGATCGTTGCATAATATACTATTTCAATATCATTTGTTCAATCGGAATTCAAAAAAACATTGATTTATAACCCATTGACTATGTCGCTTGAAACAGGGGCACCTTGCGTCATATTCAAATGTTATATTTTTTCCTCATCAGAAGGCAGAGCCTTGTGCGGGAAAGGATCGGCTAATAATCTTGGTTGCCGAAGTGCTCTGGGCCAACTTTTTTTTCAGTAAGACGCCCATCGTACTTCTTGAACGTATAAGAGTTACTGAAAATATGTATACTCTGATGATCTGAAATAATATTCGATTGAAAAACATGTCTCAGATTTCTTCAGATGATTTATGTCAAATAACAAAAATAAAATTAATTTCGTCGATCCGCATGAGTGTTACAGACAGAGCAAAATATTGACAGGCTCACATCACCAAATCACTGTCACTCTTCACGATTAATTGATAGTATTGGTCTCAAGAAATTGCCCTTGTAGGTGATACTCATTGAAATCTCTTCGAGGAGGGACGTTCTTCAGTGAATTTCGAAAAAGCAAGCATTAAGTTTTCATAATACTAACTAGAGTTTTTCCCTTTCAACCATGATTTTACTGTGAATCGACATCGGAATTCTTTGGTCAAGAAGATGTGAAAATGGACTAGAGGATCGACATTTTTTGAGGGTAACAAAATATTGTGTGTTTCCAATTAAAAAAGGAATCTATCGAAAAGCTATCCTCAACGGTATAAATTTCCAAAATCAGATAAAAGATTGGAAAAAGTAGAAAGAATTGATCAAAAAATCAGAGCCACCGGATCTGACGGATGGTACAATTTGATTGAGTTGAGCCCGAATTTTTATTCTTCTATTCTTAAGCCGCGTGCATACATACTTTTATGAAAGAAATTCGAAAATCCAGTCGATCGAATCTAGGGAGGGAAACTAGGGAGTATTAGGGGTGCTAAATTGATTCATGCCATAACGCGAACTTTATGTCCGCACGGGCATAAAGTATACAGTGTTATGTGCATAACTCATAATGAATATTTCCTAATTGATAACCTTGAATTCTCAATTTTACTTATGCATTATAAGATGCACACGAATTGAAAATGCTCATGCGCCTTATCGGAAATCTTTGTCACTTGCAAAGACAGTAAACAGAGAATGGCCAATGACCATGCACCATTTCATGAAGAAGAAGAATTATCCATTATGAATTGTGCATTATCCACTATATTATTGAATTAAGGTAAAGATGAGCTTTTCCCTGCTTGTTCTACAAGTAGAAACATTACGGGGATAGTCAAAGCCTCTTGAACCAGCATGGCTCTGGTCTTGACAGCTAATGATAAATACAGACTTTTAAAATTTCATTTCAGTCGGTTGAGATGTCATAAAATCTCATTCCTAACGAACGTTCATTAAAATGTCATGAACTTTGCTATTTCGACCATAATATTCGCAGACAATGGTAAAAATTCATGAGATTTTTTGCGGGTAATCTAAAAATGATGATAATAATCCATTTATTTATTCAGTTATAATTTTTTGAAAAAGCTTTCGGAACTATAAATGGTGATACTCGATAAGTGCGCTAACACTTGTTTCGATTATGGGTTCTCATGAATGAAAATCATTTCTCGGTAATCATCGTGCATGTGTTTTAGTTGGTGAATACAAGATCTCGTTGTGTTGAGTTATGAATTTGTTGTCACAAAATTTTCCGCCGAATATTCCTCTCGGATAGTGACAAATGTCTCACAATTTTATGACAGAGCCCGTTGCTTGGTAGAGCCTTCGGCTTCGGGCTGTTATCAAAGAACGAGCTTTCGATTGTCATAAAATTACCTCGTCTATTATTATAAATGTCCCAGGAATATTACCACTGATAATGAGCGGATATTCAATCATTTGTGGAGAATGACCACTAAAAAAACATATAAATAGCACTCCCCAGATAATAACGCCAAATCATCGCATTTTTATGGAGTTCTCTGGAACTATTTCCATATGCGATGACCACAACGTTGTATTATTCAGTTGCGAAGTTGTGGAAATCCTTCTCCACAGATTACGGAAACAAGTTTGGGTACTAGTAGTAGTATACTCGTGAAAACCAAAAAGTATGTGGCATAATTTCTGTAGCGGTTGTTGACCAGAACCATTCAACAAAATTAGATGGATTAGAGGAAACTGTAGAAACTACAAATGCAGAATACTGTATCATCGACGAGCTGATGACGGATAATTTAATCGTTCGATACAGAACAATCAATGATAAAAAATTCATCTCGCCACCAAATTACAACACATCTCCTGTGCGAGAATCAGTTTTCTTCAGAATATATGGCGTCACATACCCAGAGACGCCTTTCATTATGTGACGATACTATTGAATAAAAAACAGCTCATAACTCACAAAGAACTATTTCGTCGGAATAAATTTGAAAGTTATGCTTCTGAGTATTCAAGAATTCGAAAACGCATTACGTCTGTTTTAACTATCATAGAAGTCTGAGTTTCAGTATCTTCACTCCTAGTTGACAGAATAGTTGGAACAAAATAAGCACCATCAGCGCATTCGGAAGGCGGCTGTTTTTCTGAATTCATTTCTGTGTCCTTTCCTCCACACATTTTGTTGAAATTCCTTTGATCACTGCCCAGTATATACCGAATATATTTCGAATATTCTACTGAGCAAGGGCGCCGTTTCTCAAGAGCTGGGAGGTCGGGCACCCCTTCCTGGATTTCAGATTTTTCAGCCAATACGCCACGTAAGACACGATACCGACTCAATTTTGATTTTTTGGTAATATTTCGGTCGCTATGAGTACCTTTATTTTGATTTTTTTGTGGAACTTGGTAATTTGGTCTTCTCTACAAAAATCCAAATGAAATTTTTGTCGGTCTCATATATTATCGGAAATTCAGGTCCATTTTGTTGTAACTTCACAAATTTTCACATCAAATTTGTGTTGTTTGAACACACAAATTCGTCCTTCTTCTGATCAAACACTACTCACTCGCTTATTCACTCATTCTCAACATTTTTAGGCAGAAAAAAACATTTTTTCTCAAAAAATCCAACTTTCTCCAAAAGTCAACACTAATACATTCAGTTCTCAACAATAACAATGAGAGCGGCAACACTGCAAATACATCACTTTCGACTGTCATTGCACTATGACATCACAACCAATTGGTTATAGTTTGAAATTAAATGCATTTTTTGAAAAACTAATGTTTTTTTCTGCTCAAAAATTTTGGAAACGAGTGAATAAGAGAGTGAGTGGTGTTTGATCAGAAGAAAGACGAATTTTGTGTGTTGTAACAACAGAAAATTGATGTGAAAAGTTGTAAAGTTTTACAACGAAATGGTCCTGTACCTCCGAAGATATACGAGACCGCCGAAAGTTCCATTTGTATTTTTTGTTGGGGAGACCGAATTATGTATTTTCCACTGAAAAAAAGAGCTCAAAGCGACCGAAGTATTAATGTTTTTTTTGAAGCACACTCGTAGTATTGTCCAAAAGGATTTTCATTTCAATTTTATGCATTACTTTGATTTCGAAAAATGTGCACCCCCCTAACACTTTTTGTAACGGCGCCTATGCTACTGAATCACATACTGATGTAATGATGCCCCAAAAATGTTACTGAAAATGATCTAATGAGAATAACACATGTTAAACCCAGATCCAATCCTTTGTTTTCATTCATTCGCTTAGGTTGAGTATAACAGTTTAATGAAACCAGTGAAGAATAATAATTAACTCGTATACACTGCAGTATTCTCAGCTTATATTCCACAGAATTGAAATAATTGCTGTTCCTATTAGTTCAAGTAGTGCCAATGCAGTTAATTATAAAGGCGCATATTTTTATAGAATCAACTTCACATAGTATTTTTGACATACGCAGTTTCTAATCTCTCGAATGATGATGATTACAAAATGAGATTTTTGAATTGCTTTACTGAATTCATGAAACATTTTATTGTGTCGAGATATATTTAGAAATGTAAAAAAACATTTCAAATGAATAAGGATCTTTTTGAACTTGTTTTGAAGAGTTTTTTTCTATATTATTACTTTTTCTCTCGACTGGATGTCAACTGTTTGCCAGTTTCTTGTATACACAAAACCTTCACTGATGAAAAATATTGGTTCTAATTCAGTGTGACATCACGGATTTCCACCCTAGTAGAATTGCCATTACATGTACGTACTTCATCAGACATAATATGCTTTGAAATAGTGCATGGGTATATGCAAATTCAATTTATGTAATACACAGATTAGTGTCTCCGAACACACATATAAATGAACTAAATATTTGTCTTTCGTCATAAGGATAACAGATAAATCGTAATTTTGGCGAGTTAAAAAAGTTGAAAGACATTAGCATAACATTTAAAGTCACAATGGATATTTTCTTATATATTCAATTTGCAAATTAATTCACACAGTTTTGCTTTTATGTATCAGTGTAAATGATGGTTAACTTATATGTTGATGAAAAAACGAAAACATTGTTGCCTTTGAAATTTCTGGTTTGATGCCAAATTATGTTTATCTGATGATACGAAATTTATCCGAATGTCAAAATGAACCAAAACATTTTATTCTGCGTTCTGATCATCCGCATTTGAACGAAGTTGGATTGTCTCCATCGAAAAATGAATTGATATATCTCTTAACACACAGTATAATGTGTAACTGATTCTACTCCATAACTTGCATTGTGAATGAAGCTTTGAGCTTTGAGGAACTTTTTTTGGCTCTTTGGGAAAGAAAAAGGCGAAAAGGAAAAAGGAAGGAGAATGTTCTTTTGTTGACATTCAGTTCCAGAAAATCATTAAAATTTCAATATTCAGATTGCGCCAAGTCCAGTTTCAGGAGGTGATTCGGGGCTGATAGACGAAACAGATGTGTATGTTGGTAGTGGAATATCCAACTTATCTTGTAGTTTGGTTGGGTTTGTTGGGGTTTGATACTGATCTATATAGCTGATGATTTTGAGCCCTGAGCCCTCAGATAATAAACGAATCCACCGTCATCTTTTTCAAGAAAGAGTACACGAGAAGGCGGTTCAATCTTCGAGTATTACATTTTTGCCATTTCTGTAAATGTCAAAAATATGTCGACGTTCCTCCGGGATGACAAATTGTTCGTTCGTTCGTTCGTTCGTTTTTTCGTTAACCAGCTGACGAACGTCAACCCTCAAAAGTTGAAACTTGTGCGAGCAATGGATCAACGATAATACTCTTTATACCAGTTTAATAATAATAGTTAATAATACTCTTTATACCAGTTTCTCTCCAGACACAGCTCCCAAATCTTCATTTGAAAACGAAATTCAGAGTGAAATAATTAGTACGAACGTTAATAATGAGGACTTGAGAGAAACTTCAGGTTAAGGTTCTAACAACTTAGTAGAACTAGATGGTGGCAAATCCCGAGAATTTCTCTCATTACCAATAGTATTCTGAGGTTAGAAAGGACTGTTCCTGCGAACATCTATGAAGATGCTAGGAAGCATCAACAATAGTTTCTCATAGGAGAACTATGTGAGATAGATTACTGAAAGACACAAATTTGGTATGTTCTTGAATACTGCTATCATAGATACAAATAGAAGCTGATAGATTCAATTCAGACAAGGCTTATTTGTTTTGTCGCTAATTTATCCTTTTGCATTGGACCTTCCCATGCTTTTGCTATGATCCAGGGGATCTGTCGAACCCGTGTCTTCAAGGGGCCGTTTTGCAAGCGAGCGGCTAAGCTTTGAAATTATTTTTCGAGAAAGGTGCTAACTTGTATCTTCCCTCCCTTGGTAATGTTAATCGCTCATAAGCTCGAAGCTGAAAATAATGAAAAAGTAATTGCGGACCCTTCTTGGCCCACTAGTTGTTTGAATCCCAATTATTGCGATGTACTGTACTTTTTGGTATGCTCCATGACTGCTAACTCGCAGACAGTCTTTCAATACCATATTGCTGATGTTTTCTGCCATTTCTGGCATTTTCACCAGATTCGGTAAACCACAATGTTCTTTTCAGCAGCTCGGACAATTTTATTTCAACAAGGCCAGTTTTTTTTCATAAACGAGGGAGCAGACTCTTTCATGGTAAACTCTAACTCTGCTTTGATATGAGTTCGTTTGATTGAAGCTTTTTTATGTTGTAACCTTACATAACCAATGTTCACATATCCACTGAGAGGGAATACCATTGGTACAGGAAAAAAGTACTGAGGGAGGAAGTGTCACAATGAAAATGAAAAAATGTTGCGGCGTCAAACTAAACGTATTTTTTGTAAAGTTCGTATCTCACACAATTGGCATTTAAAAAAAAAAAAACACCTGGTTCAATCATCCCGTTAAGAAAATAAGGCAAGATAATATAAAAAGAATAATTAACATGAATCAAAGTTGTGATTACTATTACTTCAATCTATTTTTCTCCCATTGAAATCCTTCTCGCAAACTTCAAATATACAATTTTTCAAGAATGGGCCATTGTTTATTCCGACCTAAAAATAGCTTCAAAGTATAAATGATGAATTCACTTTCGCCAACTTTTGTTCTTGAGTTCATATAATTTTTATTGGAATATATGCGTCGTTTCAAGCGGTATTCTAAGCATTCGTTACACGGACTCAAATTGATAATCATTGGCAAACCATGACGTAATGTTAGCATTCCTAACTCTACCAAGTACTTGTTATTTTTTTCTGACGATAACAAAACGACATAAAACGTACAAAGTGTAACGAAACAATATATCGAACTTCCCAGACATATTTTATTTCAAAAATGAGTTTGAAGCATTTTTGTTGCGAAAAAAAGATGTTTTGGAGTTGAGGTATCTTGTTGGATCGCTTCTTCCGATTTTGTTACCGAGGATAACTCATGTCTATAAAATAAACTTATTTCGACCTCACATATCTTGAAAATTTTCAGAAATCGTTGTATACCTCGATAAATGATAGACTGTGAATTGAAGTGTGATTGACTTGAATATGAATTTTCGAAGTATAGTTAGTTCATCCATTCAAAGCAAAAACTCTTCAGCTTTACCTTTATACCATTATGAAAAATTTTTTATAGAAAGGAATAATTTCCAAAATCATATTGATCATTTTTTACAGGCCATTGATCGATACAGTATCGATTTTCTTCTCAAGATGTAATAAACCTTTTTAGCGGAACGCAAGTCGAGTGCATAATCAATCTCTACAATATATATATATATATATATATATATATATATATATATATATATATATATATATATATATATATATGAATATATATACAGTGTGTCCCTAGACCAGTGGGACAGTTGAATATCTCTTGAACCAATAGGAATTTTCAAAATATTTCAAGTTCACATTATATCGCATTATGAGAGCTAACTTCAGGAATTACTATTTTTTATACGAGGGGCGCAAGAAAGGCTCACAAAATCGAACATCAATTTTTTCAAATGGAACACCCCATATATTTCAATATATCTGAACTCTCATTCCTTTAAGGTAATTATTGGTTTTTTATTTTTGAAAATCCGACAAGGCGTTGCCAAGTTATACCAGTGGTTCATAAAATGCAGGCATTTTTTTAGACAAACCCATTATTCACTCTACGAAGAATTTCTGGAGTCATTCGAGACTGTTGGTAGTCGGTAGCATATTCTATAATATGGTATACTCATCTTCTTCGAGAGTTATACAGGGTGGTCAGAAATATTATATGATTTTCACGAAATTCAAACTTACTTCACATCAATTTTTCAAATAGTGCTCCCTACAATATGAATTATTTTGTAGCCCATTGGTGATTTGATTGCTTATGGTCAATGGTTGTGAAAGAGACATGTCAATTTTATCATCAGAAAATGCAAAAAAATCATCAAACTACGTATTTTAGTGTAATTAACTACATAAGAGTCCCTACAAGAAACTTTTGGGGAGTGAATGTTTGGTGTGGAATTCTCAAGAATAATTTGTTTGGACCATATTTTTATCAAGATACTCTGAATAGTGAGAGATACCTTTGTTTTCTTCGAAATGAGTTCAGTAATCATCTTGATGAGGTTCCCCTTGGATACCTCAGAGAAATATTTTTGCAGCAGGATGGAGCGCCGCCTCATAATGCTGGGATCGTGACAGACCAATTGAACGTTCTTTTTCCTCAACGATGGCTCGGAACAAAGCGGACCAATAAAATGGCCGGCTCGTTCGCCAGACTTGACCCCCTTGAACTTTTTTTTGTGGGGGTATCTAAAATCAGAGGTGTATACTACTCAACTATTGAATCTGGAGGATTTGCAAAATCGAATTGTAAATGATTGTCAAAGTATAACACCGCAAATGTTGGAGAACATCACAAGAAATCATGTAATGAAAAATTTCAAAATGTGCCTTGTAGCAAACAGAAGACAATTCGAACATTTATATTAATATTATCGTCCCTAATTATTTGTTAACACAGTTTTTTTCTTGTTGAGACTTTGTTTAGGACAGTTGAATGAATAAATAGTTTACTGCATTTTTTTTATTTGCATTTGCTGATGAATCAAATCACCAATGGGCTACAAAATAATTCATATTGTAGGGTGCACTATTTGAAAAATTGATGTGAAGAAAGTTTGAATTTCGTGAAAATCATATAATATTTCTGACCACCCTGTATAACTTTCGAAAAAGATGATTATTCCATATGATAGAATATGCTACCGACTACTAACAGTCTTGAATGATTCCAGAAATTCTTCGGTAGTATGAATAATGGGAAAGTCTGAAAAAATGTCTGCATTTCATGAACCACTGGTATAACTTGGCAACGCCTTGTCGGATTTTCAAAAATGAAAAACCAATAATTAGCCTCAAGGAATGAGAGTTCAGATATATTGGAATATATGGGGTGTTCCATTTGAAAAAATTGATGTTCGATTTTGTGAGCTTTTCTTGCGCCCCTCGTATAAAAAATAATAATTCCTGAAGTTAGCTCTCATAATGCGATATAATGTGAACTTATAAAATTTTGAAAATTCCTATTGGTTCAAGAGATATTCAACTGTCCCACTGGTCTAGGGACACACTGTATATATAAATATATATACCAAATTTCGAATCTTTCACCCAGTGGACCTCTTTTCATAAAAATCATATTTGAAGATTCCATTTTGAACTTACCAATTATTTGACAGGACAAAACCACTCTCAAAAACTGACGCTTTCAGAAATTTGTTACTGAATACATTATTTGTTTAACACCATTAGGACAACTGGAGAAATTATGGTAACTTTCATAATAACATATTCAATTTTTCAGTGTCTTTACCATCATTTGACTCAAAATGATTCACTCATTTATTATTTACATTTGGATCACTTTTTTATATTTTTATATTTGATGTATGATGACTTTCTGTCTTGAATAATAATTTCACTTTTAAAACAGCATTTTAATTTTGCAAATATATAAGGCTTTTTTTTAATTTGTCATGAAAAATCCAATCAAAATCGAGTTTGAGGAAGCACCGACATTCTCGTAGTACTTAACATATAAACGATAGCAGTTCAGTGGTAACGACCTACACGGTATTTTTCATGAACATATATATATTTCCAGTTATGGAGAACCAGAGTAGTGAAAGAGGTCATTAGTTTTTCAGGGTCAGACATTCATCAATCTCTTACTGGTTTCGGATCACAATTGAATTTTTCGAAAGTTGAATTGTATCTCCGTAATCGTAGTTACAATATGAAAACTTGGATTGTATATCTCAGTAAATCTGAGAGGGCTTTCGACTATCTCTGTGCTGACTTTCATTTCGGAAAGTGTTTCCTTGTCATATATCATGAAAAAAGTCAAATCTCAATTTCGTATAACAGGGTGTTATAATTGTAAAAAAGAAATTGTTTTTTTATTATTTGGTCAGAAGGTAATATGCTAATTATGATCAAACTGGGTATTGATTGATATAGATCTTTATTTAACTACGTTATGATACAAAACATTTGTAGCAAGTCAGGTAGTGAGTAGATAGAGAAGATAATGCACAAAATTCATAAATTAAATGAAATAATAATACAAGTAAAATATGTCTGTACACATAGAAAGTCTCTACAATATACTATAAAAAAATAGTGACAATTATTATAGAAGCATATATGAAATGGTAACAAAAACTTATCGAATGATAATTGAATTGTGTAGGTACAAAATGAATACGCGATAATACACAAATTCTAGTAAAAACACATTTGTGATGAGAATGTATTTGAGTTGAGTTGGTTCCAAGTCACGTGGGGTCATACTTGAAAGCAGTACTAAAGAGCTCCTTTTGATGTTATAAGGTTTGAAATGATAGTTTTAGTGGCATTGCACAGGGCTAGCTGATGGATATTCACGTCGATAATCGTGGTATACCAATATTTTAGTATCACCATAAGAATAAACAATTGGAATCACAAACTTTCTAGTATTGTGAGTCTTTGCTGTATCGTTATTCTTACTTCCTGAGAATATGAATTGAAGTGATTCCATTTATCCGTGTGCTAGGAACAAATAATATATATTCGGATGGTCTTCGAGCAGATAGCATGGTGATACTAAACTTTTTTTTCATAAAATATGACATGGAATCACCTCCCGAAATTGAAGCCATCATTTATAAGTCACCCTCTGTACATGGCTAGAAAATTTTCCGAAAATATCGTGTATTATTTTAGTACTGAGTTCTACTATATATGTTCCACCAACACAACATCTTTTTTCATTACATCTGGGCAACGAATCTTTCTTAATCCGAGTAGTCTGTATCTTCGCCAGAAAAAAATCATTATTGATGGATATAAATTCAAATCATCCGTACTCACATCTCATTCCAGAGAGTTCATTCCACTCGAAAATAAACAAACTCTTCTCGAGAACCGCGAAATAAAATTTCAATGAATTTGCATATATCGCGGTCAGGAAATCGACTGAGTATAATAGACCTAGACACTCATATTTTGCTCCCACCTAGCGTGTAGCCAAGTGCCTTGATGATGACGCCGACGTAGTCCACAGACTGAATTATTTTAACGACTGACTGTCGCACCGGCTATAAAATGATTCCCATTGATTGCCGATTGTTGCTGAACGCGCACTCGCGGTTTTTAACGAAATTTCTAAAATTAACTTTTTTGATGCGTTTTTACGCGGTTGGGGTAGCACATCATAGCTCAGTTTGTTTTCGATTCTGGTGAAAAGGGAAACCTAGAAAGAAATCGTTTGCAAAGTTGTCCAGAGACCACAGTATCGGCCAAATTGAGTCATGTTCACTGAAAGACAGAAGAAAAATATGAAATCTCTGGGAGTACGAAAGAGTGAACATGAGTTGTGCTCTGCCTATCAAAAAATGCAGATGATATTTATAAAAATTCGTTGGCTTCCGTTCTAAAAACACAAATATATTTCTTCAATGTTCATTTTTTCAAACTGGTCAGAGATAGTTTCTGTATAAATTTAAAAATTTGAGTTATACGAGGCGTAACTGACTAATGAGATGTGTTTCATTTAAAGAGAACTATTTTTCAAATAACGCAGCACATTTTTGGGGGAGATTGAGTCCACAAACACACTTGTGTAGATTTCAATATGTTTTCAAATTTTTTTCGGATTGTAGTAGGATAACCACCCAAAAAACTAGGTAGAAAACTTGGAGTTTGATATTTTTATTCAATGAATCTCAGTAACAAAATTGGTAAGAGGCACTACACCGGGTGTACACCGATATAAGATTGCCTCTATAACTGTTTTGGCTCTTCCTTCATCAATGTTAATTTATGACGATTCACAATGTATAATATTTCGGATTGATTGGCTCAAAATTAGCATTCATTTTATTTCCAGTTTCAGCGGAAACTACTCCAATTTCATATCATATCAAATGGAACACCAGACAAGTTTAGATTCAGGAGTCTGTTTTTCATGAAATACTCAGCATCTAGTGAGAAAATTATGGGAATTTCTTTGTTTCATGAGAAAATCAGTTTTGGAGGCAGCGAATACTTGAAAGCATTTGCCTTGCTCTCATAACCTCTGAGTACTTCTAAACCGGGGAAATAAAATTTCATCAGGGCAACTGGTGAAACAACAAACTGATAGGTGTTACATATGTGTATAGAAATAAAACCTCCATAAATTATGCATAGGATTCGTGATCATTTATAAACAGTTGAAGATTTAAACACGTTTTTTTCGATCGTATTTTTGCCGAACCAGTTATAAACTACTCGGAATTTGGCATAATTATCATGGAGGTTGATTTTCCGTTTGTTTTTTTGGTTTATTATTGAAAATGAATACGTCTGAGCAGAGAATTGAACGACTTTCACTATAAAGTATTCTTGACGTGAATTTTGCCTTGATATCTTGCCCCATTCAAGAGATGAGAGAAGAGGGGGTCACTTTTTACGGTATGAAAAATATCAAGTGATATTCCTTCACTGGGAACATATGGGGTGAGTCAATGAAAACGAATTTAGGTCGATTTCTCATGAGAAATGAAAATTCCTGGAACCCGGCAACTTTTGTTTCTTCTGAACTCATTTTCAACCTTGTCACCTCAACCCCTGAGGTGGGGTGAAATCCAACCCTTAAATTTAAAATGGGTATAGGAGTCGAACGATACGCTCGTTTGAAAGCTTATCAATTTCTCTTTCCATTGCATTTTGTATTTGATGCTGTAGGTACTGTGAAAAACATTATAGAGGAATTATCCAGATAACGATTGTTGTCGAATTTAGCAAAATGCACTGTCATGTTCATGAAAAACGAAATCAAATGAAAGTAATGCAAGTATGGCAATACGACTATACGTTTCCTAGGAAATTTTGTGCTATGTAACTTTCGTCATTGCAGGCGCCATCTGAACGAAGTTACAACATGAAGCCTTTTATCACAGTAGGCATGTATCGACAATTTTACTCCAAAATTCCACGAGTCCCAACGCCAAGGTTTTCAATCATCTTAGTTATATTCAACTATCTGCTTACATAATATCTGGTAGCTGTATGGTTAGCTGAAAAAAGAAAATAACAAATAAATGAAAAAAATGAAAAATGATGAATTTTCAACCAGGCAGTTAGAGCTTCACCGTTGAAAAACAAGTCCCTGAGTGAAAGAAAAAATATTGTACTCTCCTCATGCTTTCAATTCAAATACCATCTAACGGATCTCATGATCGTTTGAAATAGTATGAAAAGTTGCCTACTTTCAGTGCATATCCAACTCTAATGTAACTATAAGGAGTGAGGTCTGATAAATACCATTTATCGTTGAGAAATGAAGATACTCTTGGGCATTCGTGTGACACAATTTCGAACTTAATTGTATGGTTGCGTCTCAATTTTCATCACACTTTATATATCATTCCTTATTAGCGCCTCCAAATACTATCGAATGAAATGAAATGAACATGATATCCACTGAGGGGTAATCTATTTACATAGTTATAATTGGTACATACATTTTGTATGTATGACTACACTGTAGAGACACCTATCAAACGGTAGCCCAATTTGTAAACACCCGTTGCTAATTCCTGTGGTTGATAATGAACCAAGACAAACCGACGAAGTTAACTCTTATAATATATGGATTTGTTTCAGTTCTGTTATGAAAGGGAAATATTGAAAATTGAAGGTTGTTCATTTCATACGAAAAAGAACTCCCGTACCTACAATAAATAATAACTTCGGTATATTTATTGCGCTAACACAATTCGTTCTTGATGTAAGGAACGAGGCATGTACACCAAGCAAAATGGAAAGGCTGTTTGAAATAGTTGGGTTTTTTGTTAACCAACTGACGTTTCCCTACGAAACCTCAGAAGTAGAAACTTGTGCGAGTTGAAGATTAACGAGGTCTTACATTTAAACGTGTGAATCATAGCACGATAGAGGAAAGTGAGAGTCTTAATCAGAATTTCGATGTTCGAAAATATTGCATTCACAAAACCAATGCCAGACAGCTGTTTCTTCAGGTCTCTTCAGTGACACTTGGCTGAACCTGCAAGTACTATGCTCTCAGAACTGACTGCCTCTCACAAGATAAATCACTGGATTGGGGAATAGAAGCTGTAATCCGATGAGGAAAAACGGCTTCTGTTGGAATCGACCAAAAACAGACTACGTATACTGAGTATTCGAAGATCTCAATAAACGGGAATATCGAACACTGATGCTGTTACAGTTGGATCCGTTGTCATGTCGAATTCAACAGATGGCGTTCTTCCTTGACGGAATACACCGTCTGTACCTGAAGTGAGAGTCTGTCCAAGCTTGGTCGCCCATCCACATCATAGCCGCTCGGAGCGTGGCTCGACCGCAGATACTCGATTAAACCCACTAGCCATCTCTGTCTCCTCACAAAATTGATACCAATCGAATATAACAGTTGTTGCGCTCGACTTGGTTACTTTACATCTTGATTCAAAATTACGACATTTCTTTGATATCATTGTTTCGGTATTTATCTTTCAACAGAAATGAACTATATTCTATAATCTATACAACACCAAATATCGAACACCGATGCTGTTACAGTTGGATCCGTTGCCATGTTGAATTCAACAGATGGCGTTCTTCCTTGACGGAATACACCGTCTGTACCTGAAGTGAAAGTCTGCCAACTTGGTCGCCCTCCTATCATAGCCGCTCGGAGCGTGGCTCGACCGCAGATACTCGATTAAACCCACTAGCCATCTCTGTCTCCTCACAAAATTGATACCAATCGAATATAACAGTTGTTGCGCTCGACTTGGTTACTTTACATCTTGATTCAAAATTACGACATTTCTTTGATATCATTGTTTCGGTATTTATCTTTCAACAGAAATACTTCAACACAACACCAAATATCGAACACCGATGCTGTTACAGTTGGATCCGTTGCCATGTTGAATTCAACAGATGGCGTTCTTCCTTGACGGAATACACCGTCTGTACCTGAAGTGAAAGTCTGTCCAAGCTTGGTCGCCCATCCATATCATAGCCGCTCGGAGCGTGGCTCGACCGCAGATACTCGATTAAACCCACTAGCCATCTCTGTCTCCTCACAAAATTGATACCAATCGAATAAAACAGTTGTGGCGCTCGATTTGATTACTATACATTTTGATTCAACATTACATTACTTTGATATAATTGTTTCAGTATTTGTCTTTCAACAGAAATGAACTATACTCTACAATCTATATAACACCAAATATGAATCAGTCGTACTCGACGACGCTTTCATGCGGTCTTCATTCAGAGTATGCTAGGCAACACTAGGTTTTTCAAAATGACAGGTTACATATTTTTGCATAACCCAGTCAATGTGGGTTTCAAATGGAAGGGTTTCACTAGTAGGACAGAAGTACCCCTAAGTACATCTTATGGACGTCCTTGGGACATCTGCTTTCCGACAAAAAGGACATCCCAGGGTCATTCCTCTGGTAGGTCCCAGGGAAATACCATATCCTTATAAGTATGTCCCAAAAACGTCCCTAGGCTGTACTATTATAACTGAAAGTGAATCCACCGGGCATTCTTGGGACATCCACTATAGGGACGTGGTACGTACTAGGGATGCAACTGGGACATTTGATATCCAACGAAAAGGACATCCTTCTGGTTCCAGAAACATCCTTCAAATACACTTTCAGAAGGAAACAAATACTATGAAAACATAATGCTAATCCGATGTAGCCGCCTACAAAATTGGACATTGAGTACATATTTTCTCACAACCCCTTTGATATGTGTATCAAATGAAAGGGCTTGACTAGTAGAATACTGTACGTTGTGGTCAATTCCAAATCTAAGATGGCCCCCGGCACGAAATGCCATTTTTTATATTTGTTTCAATATTTCCAATTTCATATTGGTTTCGATATGGATAATGGGTAGGGGATCATAGAGTTTAATAACTTGATAGTGAATTGAATATAAAAAATCAATTTGAACGGTTTCATTGAAAATCAGAATAATAATGATGTGAAAAAAATTAAGGATTTAAGGTTTCATTGATAATAATGATGTGATCTGAAAGCTAAAAAATAATTCGATAGGTCCTAGTTTCCAGTTATTATACGTCGATCTAGGGCATCGATCAGACGAAAAAATTTTCTAGGCGTAACGTAACCTGAGTGAATAATATGTAAAAAGCATTTATAATGATAAGGGGTTGACTTGATGAATTTTTACTTGATGTGCGTTTTGCTAACAAGGTCAGCATCTTCAGGAGAAGAGAGCTGATACTAAATCGACTAGGGTTAGCTACTCATATACTTCACAAACAAAGGTAGCGCGAAAAATACCTGCAGTTGTTTGGTTCGATATGAACTTTGTCTGTTAACAACTAACTATTCTGATTAATTTTTCAACAATAAAATAAAAAGCGGGCTAAAAGGGATTGGCCTTTTGTCGACCTTCATCCTACTTCTGCATTTCGCATGCTTTATGCACAGTTCAGTGTCGCCAAACAGGCTCTGGACAATGATCACATAATTATCTTCCAAGACTGGCCCTGTCTGTGCCTTGTAGATCATTAGAAGCTCACGAGAAGGGAAGTATTTCTCCGTATGGAATAAAAATCCAAGCTTCTGGGAAGCACTCTTAGCGATCGATCTCAAATGGTTTTCTCATGAAAGATTTTTCTTGATCGTAATTCCTAGCATCGAGATACTTGACTTTGTTGGAATAGTTATTCCTGACATCTGAATGTTGGATAAAGAAAGATCGGCTTTCTTTGAGAAGAGACATGCCTGGGTTTTCCCAGCATTACAATCCACCAAGTCCACCCATTATATTATTTTTGCAAAGTCATTGTTAATTCTATTGACGCTGATGCTTTTCTGAATTTTTGTTTCTCGTGCTCATTTAGGGACACTGGAAGAGAAACTAGTATGAAGAGTACTGTCGTCCACAAAACTATGCACTGGACAAAATGTTCTCACCAGCAAATTATTCGTATGAAGCAGAAACAAAGTGGGCGTCAGAATTGAAACCTCTGGATCACCTGAGGAGGCAAACCATAAGACGACAGTTCAGAAAGGAGACCCTGATGCAAAACTCGATTAAACGCTTTTGAAATGTCGAATGCAACAGCTAACGTTTCTTCTGAATTTTTGATGGAATGCTGCCAACAAAGGCGCCCATACAAAAATTTTCAGGAGAGGGAGCGGACCGAGAACATCTAGGCCCTTTTTGAGTATTATACTTAGTTCTAATCACTCAATAAAATCAGTACAACGTACAGGAATGACTTACTTGTGTGAATTGGTTAACAAGGTTCAAACACAAGTGAATTTCAACTCTGACTGTAAACTTAATGAAGTTTTGTTTCAACCTCCCATAGGCATGGGCGCCTATGGCTATCAAATATGTAAAATATATGCCAATAAGTCACTGGTTGATATATGATGTCGAAATCCGTATTTTCGATCAATAATTATTTCAGATTTCGCCAGATTTGATGGAGTGATGATAGAAAGCAATGAAATTGGTCTATAATTCTATAATTACAAGGTTCGAGAAATATTTTTTTCAATATTGTGTAGAAATATGTGAATAATATCTATTTGCAAGTTATTTAAGGTCGAATGGTAGATGAGTTCAAACAAATTTCTATTGCTGGGATAACATATAATTAAAAGGTGAAGTAGAATCAAATTTTTAGTTCTGAATATTTCATGGAGTATTCAGATAAATTTTATTCGAAAAAAAATATCATTCATTTCATTTTTGTAGAAGATAGGAAACTATATTTTTTTGAATATTTGGATATTTTCCACAAAGTCATTCAAAATTACAATATTCAATTAGCATATGGGTACTGCGTCGAAAACCATCCTGAAACCACTCAAATCTTTACAGAACATAGCAAAAATGCAAGTTTCATTTATCTCATTTGGCCCTGAAAAAAAATTTATGGAACAAATAATTCCCTCAGAAACGATTCCATTTACAAACTGATACTACAATCGATTCAAAAATGATCTTCAATGAAATTTTGGAAATCTACCGATGTACATAATCACAAAACAAAATCCAAAAATTCGCTAAAATTCTCAAAACAGAAATTTCCAGAAATGAAAATTTTAAAAATGGTGTTGGGTATATTTTGGAATTAAATGTTTTTCTGAAATAACCAACTTTGAAGTTTATTCATCTGTTAGAATGATTATTTATCTTTATCCACTATTCAGATGTCAGAAGTAATTATTCCTACAAAGTCAAGAATCTCGATGCTAGGAATTACGATCAGTGATATATCCTCATGGAAAAACCATGGGAGATCGACTGCTAAAGGTGCTTTCCAGAAGCTTGCATCTCTATTTCTTGCGGAGAAATACTTCATTTCTTGTCAGCTTCTAATGATCTACAAGGCACATATTGGAATATAGTTTTCACGTGTGGAGCTCGGCACCCAAACCACGGTCGGTGCTCTTATGAATTGTTCAATCATCGCATCCTAGGCAGCATCAACACGGATGACGAGTGCATAATTCTCACCCCTTTGTTGTGAGCCTGTCGAACCTCTCTTGCTCAGGGTTATTTTTTCTATAGATCAGCTGAACTTTGGTATGACTTGCTGAGAGAGGTTTTTCCTGAGGCTTACTCACATCAAAAATGTATTTATTTATTTATCAAAAGTCAATGTTTATTCCTATCTCCTGTTCCTTGATTTACTCGGTGTTCTTTGAACATTACAGGGCATCCCTTTCGTGTGAATTCATTTATAAAAAAAATGTGTGGTATACGTTCCTTTAGGCCCTATTCTTTTTTTAGTTCATGTAAATTCTATAAAAGATTTGGCTCTGAATGGAAAGTCATTTTTATTTGCAGACGATACTACTCTAGTCTATTCAGGATATAACTCTGAAGAAATAAAAAAAGATATAGCTGATGATCTGACTCTTTTATCGTCTGGATGTCTTCTCATAAATTGAGTCCAAACTATGCTAAATCTTCGTTCATGTTTGTTTCGGAAAAAACAATACCCAACTCTTTAAGAGTTCCAATTAAATTCAAGGAGGAATCAATTGAATATTCCACAAACAAATTTTTTTTTG
Organism: Zygogramma bicolorata; assembly: GCA_032362365.1. Lineage (NCBI taxonomy): Eukaryota > Metazoa > Arthropoda > Insecta > Coleoptera > Chrysomelidae > Zygogramma > Zygogramma bicolorata. The sequence continues at coordinate 768,352 of JAVJAQ010002294.1, forward strand.
GGTTATAGGTATATCGATCAAAATTTATCGTGGTCAAAACACATAAGTATTGAATACTTATGCGAATTTGAAAATTTTGGGAATATTATATAAAATCAAGAAACGAATTCCAACACATTAAAAAAACAAAATATTTTTCATTAATTTATTCAAGAATCCAATACTACAACTCAATTTGGGAAACAGCAAATAAAACAACTATCAAGCCACTTCAAACTCTTCAAAACAAAATTATAAGATGTATAGTCAATTTAGAGCAGCAAGAACCAACAATTAATCTTTATAAACCTAGAGGATTATTAGATATTCTTTCTCTTTTCAAATACAAACTTTTGGTATCTATTCATTCGATCAAAAATAACGTAAAAAATCGAATTTGATATTAACCATAAATGCCCATGACCAGTCAACAAGGAAAGCAAATGACTTTTCTCTGGCTGAATTTAGAACAAATTATTGTAAAAAATCTATTATTTATGAAGGCGTCATCTTTTATAACAACTTGCCGAAAACATTGAAAGATACAAAAATACTAATTCATTCAAGAGAAACTTAAAAAAATACTTATTATCTTGAACTTCATTCACTTTTTTCTTTATCATTTTATTATATCTTACATGACTGTATCATATTTAAGTTTTTCTCCTTTTTTTTGTTAATGAACCACTGAATTTAACTGCTTGAAATCAAGATGTTTCCTATTATAAATACATGTAATTTCTTGGGAGCAATAAACGTTATATATAAACTGTAGTTTGATAATAAACGATTTTTTATAGAAAACTACAGGATTACCAGGAGAAGTGGCAACGCAGCAGCCATGGTTTATTCGCTAGTGGATATCGAAGAGCCCCAAGGTGAGCGAGTAAAAGTTCATAACCGGGCGCTGAATTAATGTTGCGGTGCACTCAGCTGATTGTCGCAATCGCCAAGGTGGCTGAACACACTTTAGTAACTAGCAAAGTAGTCGACTCGATGGTGTTGTGTCGTTGACAGGGAATCATTTGTTTTGGAAGAATGCCGCCCGCTAAGATTGTCCTGGACGATGATCAGAGGTTCGCTTTGATGAAGGTAAGAATGCGATGATTTTTTGTGGGTTTTTTTGTATTTTTTTTCGCATTTTTCTCTTATAATATAAGAGGAATTGTCGCTTGTTTTATATTCCATAATATTATTCTCAATTCGAAGAGAAAAAAAGTCGGTTTTTGATAACAATTTTGAAAATTGTTGTACATCAGAGGCAGACTTATTCGTTTCTTTTGACCATTTTGTATCAAAAACTTTGGTAATACTTCGATCGCAGTGAGCATCTAATTAAAACAATGCTGTTTCACGAAAACAAAAAATCCATATAAAATTTTCGGCGGTCACGTCTGTTTTAATGGAGATACATTTTGTTGTAATACTTCACTATTTTCCACATCAACACACAAAATTTGTCCTTCTTTTGATCTTAACACCACACATACCTTCGTTTATTTTTATGTAATATTTTAAGGCAGAAAAACATTTTTTTTTTCAAAAAATCAAACCACCTTCAAAAATCGACATAAATATGTTCAGTTCTCAACAATAACAATGAGGCGGGCAACATTGCAAATAAATCAGTTTGGCTGTGATTGAACTATGAAATCCCAACAAATTGGTGATGATTTGAAGGTGAATTTTCTTAAACAATGTTTTTTTCTACTCGAAAATTTTGATAACGAGCGAATGGGGGCGTGTGTGGTGTTTTGAGAAAAATAAAGACAATTTTTGTGCTTTTTGAGGCAGAAATTTTAGGTGAAAAATAAAGAAGTTTTAAAACAAAATGGATTTTATGTTGGTGAGATTGAATTAGGTATATTTTTTGAAATTCAGATGCTCATTGCGACCGAAGTTTTACCACGACTCTTCAAAAAGATCAATTACCTAACACCAATATGATATTACTTGCACTACCTGAAGATGTTTTTCTCTGCTTGCCTGCCTTAGATTGCAACATATAATTAGTGAAAAGCATTATTCTTGGATGTTTTTTTCCGTTAACCAGCTAACGTCCCCTTACGAACTCAACCCTCAGAAGTCGAAACTAAGGCTAGCAATAGATCAAAGAGGCCTTAACTTCTAACGTGTGAATCCCAGCACGTTGTGCATAGTGTATAATTCAGCAACTTATTTTCGCATATGTCTAGGTTTTTCATTCAATTTGATTTGAATAAATATCAGTGAAGCTACATTATTGCTGGATGTCTGGAAAAAAATTCTGCCGCATAAACAAGGGTTGCCAGTTCTCAATCAGCTGCAATCTTCGTGTTTATTGGAGATTAACAGATATCTAGATATAGATAATTAGCACTCATCTGTTTTTCTAATGGAGTTGAATATCAAATGAACAGTGATTTTTTCTGCAACAATAATTAAGAACGTAAAAGCACTCGAGGAATCTCTATCGCTCTGATTGATTCATCTAGAGGGAGACTCTTGCGTTTTTTTAAATACAAACAAGCTTTCATTCTATTTGAAACTCTTGACGAATAACTGAGCGCAAATTATCAACAAACTCAGTTCTTGAAAAAATTGAATTATTTTTTTTTCATTGGAAGAAATACCGGCTTCTGGCCTAAACCTCCAATTTGCTTTTTTTGCGTTCTGCGGTTTTCCATATTGTGCACCACTCGAATTTCAAAGTTTATTTTTCCAATATGGTAGGTTCTCATTAGACTGATGTTTTCAGATCTCTGTCCCGGTTCTTTTCGAAATCATATTGTGGTTCGTCAAATTGCCTTTCGATGAAAACTTTTCCTAGAGATATATTACCCTAACACCAAACTGGTATTTTTGCACTCGGCGCGCGTTTTGCTAACAAGGTTAGCATCTTCAGGAGAAGAAAACTGATACTCGTCCATCCAATCCAATCCATCCAATCTCATCGTTTACTTCGATCAAAACACAAATTCCCTTCTTTATTTTATGCTCCATGTCACTGTCTTCATATGTCATTGGCAATCTGTCACACACTGGTAAATTTCAATATACTTTGACACTACATTGACACAGACATGTCTTAGTACATATAGTAGCATCCAGGATAATCCTGTTCAGGATTCAATCTTTTCAATGTTGTTATATGTCCACAAATTCCTGGAAAATTTTTTATCCTTCAGAAACATATGTAATTTTATCGCTATGGCTCTTGTACACCTGGCGAGTAAGGGCCAATTTATACATCTTTATTTTAGTCTCGTGAATTTATTCGAAAGTTAAGCTGTTTTGAGACTTTTATTCAGTAGCATTTTTAGGAAAGGAATTCGATTTTTAATCATGGAAAGTTATCGACGTCGTTTTGATGAGAAAACTACCTTGTACTATGTAGTGGCCAAATAGCCCGAAACCGGTCTGCAAGTGTGCTCGTCCCAATAATTGAAATTCAATCCTTGTAGAACTAAAGTCTGTTTCACTCTCCCTTTCGGTCTAAAAAACGTTACTCAAACAGTAGGTGATCAATAATCACCTAATTCCTTGAAATTGAGTGCGGAATTACCCGTTATTCAAGGTTTAAGGACTAAAACACAGATATTTGGTCTTTATAAACCTCATTTTTCACAAACTTAACAATTTTTTATATTGGATAATAAATCTCTACTAACCCATTGTATTTTCAAACATTACTTACTTTCAGGTGAGCACTGATGATGACTTTTCTAGTGGAAAGCGCTCTGCTATAATTTTAACACATTTATTTCTGCACGAATTACAAAAGTCCTTCTTCTTCCAAGTATATTGTGGTACGTGCACACAGCCTGACAATTTTTAATAAAAAAAATGGCTTACTTTCTCTATCATTTCCAGCCAGACAATTTTTAATCAAACAAAATAGCTTACTATCTCTATTATTTCCAGCTACTTAATGAAAGCTGTTTATTTGAAAGTAATATAACATTTTCTTCGATCTGTTGATCTCTCCGAAACATCAGTATTGAACTATTATTTGGCAACTTTTCATTAATTTTTTGTTATTACCATTCATTTTCTATAATGAGTGACTCTTGATTCAATTGGCTTTTTTTCCCTGCGATGTTTGATATTCTTAGAGTTCATTTTTTCCCTTCTATAAATATTGTAGATTCTTGGTAAATAAAGGTTATTATAACTTTAACATATCACTTACTGAACCTACTGAGCACAGCACATAATTCATGGCTCAGAATAAATCGAGAATGTTCTCATCAAACAGAACCGGTCGCATATGATATATATTACGGTATCCATTTTTGAGTTTTCTCTTCCGCAGAAATGAAAAAGCTTTGAATTTTTTATAATATGTGTTCTTTGGGCCAATGGGTATCCCATGTGTATGTGGTAGTGATTTTACCAGTGAAACATCAAGAACGTCAATAATAGGAACTGCTGCCCATAAAAACAACTAGACTAGAAATAGATGAGTCGAAATTAGCTGAACATCATCAGCCAAAGGGCCACACATGATTGAATTGAATAATAATAAGTAACATTATGTCAGAACAGAATGAATCAAAATGGAAACTCACACTAGTTGTATTTTGTTAAATGGCAATGATGAGATTGGTATTTGTTCACTGAATATGGGTCAATGTTGAATGTGTTGTCCAACTAGGGAAGTTGAATTGGGAAGATTCAGTTCGAAGTAAGTTGCACCAAATTAACACTTCGTAGAACTATTGATGAACTAGTCAATAGAAAAAAAAGCAGTTCAGTTCAATTACTCAATTCATGAAAAAAATTATACGTAACTGACGAAATAGGCAGTCAATTTTGCTCTAAAATACATAAATATTCCTTGAAGTTTTTTATTTTCAGAGAAGAGAGAATCTTGTAATGGTTTCCATGATTTAATGCTCTCATTATATTCTTACCGATCTGCCCATCTTATATCCATACATAAACCCCTCCACCAAATCGTATAAATACTTGATAAGTTTCTTGTTTGCTCACGAAAATGTGACACCTCTCGATAGTAAAAGGTACAAACGAAACTCGATTACAAATATATTGAATAAAAATATACAACAAACGAACAGAACCATCACAGTTCCAAGTCTTCCTCCTCCTCGCTCGACTCCTGGTGCCTAATCAGGTGGACGGTCTCGGCCTCCAGCGCCAACTTCCTGATGTTGGCGAGGCAGCCGGCGGCCGCCTCCTGCAGCTTCCAGTCCGTCGAGGACACCGCCTTCAGGAGGAAGGGGACCACGCCACTCTCGTGCATGGTGATGCAGTTGAAGGGGTTCTTGGAAAGGTGGAATAGGGCCAGAGCTGTCGTCCGGTGAACGTCCGGATCGCCGTCCGCCATGTACTGGACCAAGGGGGTGATGGCCCCCAACCTGCCAGAGAAAAGCATCATAATAATATTGATAATAATCATCTTTTCTACACCCGTACTATAATAGTATATCACGTTACGAGGAGGATAGGTAGTCAATTACGCATGGAAACAAAGGAAACACAAAAATATATCATCTATTGCTAATAGTGGAGAGGAAGTGAATAATCCTGAGGTAATTGCCGATCTCTTCAATGATTTTTATTTGAATGCACCAATGGAGTTGAAAAATAAAATTTCTATTCCTGATAATGAATTTCACAATACTCAAAACATTCTCTCGCATACAATCTTCCTGGAACCTTTTCCCTCAGGGGAACTTCTTTTGTTGAACAAAAAATTAAAAAATATAATTTCAGCAGGTTATGATGAAATACCTACATTCATTTTGAAAAATCGTTAAACTCCATAATCCAACCATTGACATTTTTATTGAATCTCTCTTTCGAGATCGGTAAATTTCCAGACAAACTAAAAATTGGAAAAATTATTCCTGTTAATAAGAAGAACGGCAACGAGCAAATCGAAAATTATAGACCCATTACTATTACAAGCGCTTTTTCCAAGATATTTGAATATGGATTCTTAGATAGACTGAACAACTTCCTAAATAAATACGATGTTCTCTCCACATCACAGCATGGTTTTCGGAATGGCAAGTCGACCATCACAGCAATTCACGATTTTCATGATACACATTTTCTTGACCAAGGTGAATCACCCATAGGAATTTTCTGTGACCTGAGTCGAGCTTTCGACTGCGTGGATCATAATACACTTATATGTAAATTAAACAGTTATGGAATCCGGGGAGTTGCTCTGAAATGGATTGAATCCTTTATCAAGGGTCGTTCACAATTTGTGGGTCTCAGATACCTCGAATATGATTACCTTCGAGATGTAAGATCATCCAGCACCGAATCTTATATGGGAGTTCCCCAAGGTTCCGTCCTTGGTCCGGTGCTCTCTAATGTGTACATCAACGAATTGAGTACTTCATTTCCAAATATAAAATTGACAATGTACGCAGATGATACTTATATCGCATAAAAATAAACCAGCATTGAAAGAAGCATGTGAAACGACTTTGAATCAGTAGGTAGTGGTTTAGTAGCATTTTCCTTTTTTTTCAATGCTGAGAAAACAAATGTAATCCAATTTCGGACACCTCAACGGATGCCAGAAAAAATGAATATCATGGCAAATTATACTTGCTTGACTTTTAATGATAGCTGTAAATTTTTGGGTATTCACATAGATTCCTATTTAAATTGGAAGGATCATTGCAAGTCCCTCATCGCTAAATTATTTTCGATTCACTATATGTTCAAGAACCTCAAATTGATTTTAACTCGGCCACAATTGATAAATCTGTATTACGCTCAAGTGGAGAGCCGACTCAGGTATGGTGTGTGTCTATGGGGAAACTCGACGTCATCGCCTAACATATTCATAACACAAAAAAAAAGTCAGGTGCATTTTTGGCCTCAAAAAAGAGGATTCATGTAGGGACGCCTTCAGAGTTCTCAACCTTCTGACCATCACTGGTATATATATTTTCGAAATTTGTGTTTTTGTTTTCAAAAATAGAGATGAGTTCCAGAGCAATGAAGATTTTCATGTGTATGAAACTCGTCGTAAGAAAGAGATACGTACACCCATTTCCAAAATGATGGCCTCTTTTAAAGCTCCCTGCAGGGTTGGTGCGAAGATTTTCAATAATCTCCCGGTTTTCGAAGCATGAGAGCACATTGAAAATGAAACTCAAGCAACTATTGGTGGAGAAATGTCCATACTCCCTTGATGAATACTTTCAATGTGTTTTTCCGTACTAGTTTGTATATTTCCTTTTTTTTTTGTCTGTTATTGTTTCATGTGTTCTAATAGTTCAGAAAGTTTTTGTAAATATTCATATTTACTCAGACATATTTTGACGAATCTAATACAGTGAACTCTGTCTTGAAGATAATAAAGTGATTTTATTTGATTTTGCATGAGCGAAAATTGTGAGCACGAGGCGTAGGCCTTATCCTCGAGTTACGTACTGTATAATTTTTTGTACGATAATTTCTGCCGGTATAGCACAAATTTCTTAAACAATAAATTTCCTAAAAATATCATTCTGAATTCCATTTTACAAGGAATTCGAAACGAAAATTCGCTGAATTTATAAATAAAATATACTTATATGCCCATAAACGGTTTCATAATGAGATCCATTATGAGACAGATTTTTCATAACGAAACAGATTTTTAATCAATGGAAAAACCAATTCAGTGTCGAAAGGCTACATCGAGAATTTGGTTCAGAATAAAATTAGCATTTCCGATACAATATTGAATGAACACCATTGAGACTAGCAATAACGAAATAAATGTTAATATTTTTTCCACTTCCAGATCAGTGTGACCTGGAATAAACTGCACGATAAATAATATTATTATTCGTGAGAAATTGGATTGATTACAAATTCTTTTTGTTTAATATGAATATACCGTGTGACACAGACTCATGGTACACCCCCGTTTTCTCCTTTGTTTTTCTATCTATATTTTTGAAATTCGAAACATTGAATATGCTCACTGAATAGCATTTCTCGACATATCTGAAAGAAAAAAACAACTTCCAATTTTTCCAGAAATAACATCAATTTTCGATTCTTGAATGGGACACCCTGTATATTGTTACATGATCGGCTAGGGATGATCATGAGGAATCCAACGATACCAGGTTTGATGATGTTATCTCCAATGACTGCGGAGATATCGCCATTTATATTATCCATAAGCTCAACGAGTAGGAGAGAGAAACTTTTTCTGGCGGGTGAATCCAATTCTCTCTCCCACTCATTGAGCTTATGAATAAAATAAATGGCGATATCTCCGTAGTCATCGGAGATAACACTATAAAACCTGGTATCGTTGGATTCCTCATGATCATCCCTAACCGATTATGTAACAATATACAGGGTGTCCCATTCAAGAATCGAAAGTTGATGTCATTTCCGGAAAAATTGATAGTTGTTTTTTCCTTTCAGATGTGTTGAGAAATGCTGTTCAGTGAGCATATTCAATGTTCCGAATTTCAAAAATATAGCTAGAAAAACAAAGGAGAAAACGGATGTGTACCATGAGTCTGTGTCACACGGTATATGGAATGTTTATAATCTTTCCATATCCGTGGTAATACCAGAGATAATACCATTAATTACAATTTTGTAGAATTTTTTAAAGACACGAGTAATTTCCGTTATTTTGTTCAATACGAATATGGATATGATATTTAAAATTCTTCATTATTTAACGGGTGTAGGAAAAATAGCGTACGCAACTCTCATGTAATAATTATTAATACAAGAGCATTAACCGGGATAATGTTGCATAATATAATATTATTTCACAATAAAGTACAATATTCATGAAGAAATTATTGTTACTGAGAGAGAAACGGTGTCACATAACGAGTTCGAATTTGTCATATATCATCCATGATGACGTGCAACAGATTTTGAATTGTATCAACTGTGTGTAGATATTCCCGTGATTCATAATAATAATAATGATAATAATAACTTCAACGATCCCAAGAAACATACATGTTTATACAGGGAGTTGAAAAAAAGGCAAAAAAGTACATATATATGAACAAATTAGGAAACAAATGAAATAAAGTATTATGTCAATTGCATATACATATATAAACGAAAGGATGGGTATAAAATAGTACAAATGAATCATTTGAATCAGGCATTATCGATACATTATAAAAATAATTTTGAGGATAATTAGTCATAATTATTGATAGCTGTGAAATATCTTTTGATCTCTATTTTGAATTTCGCAACAGAATTGATATTTTTTATGTGTGTAGGTAGACTGTTATAAATTTTTATTCCAGAAAAGTATAACGACTTTTTTCCAAAATCGCTTTTTATTTGTATGGTTTTCAAATTATTTAACTGTCTAGTTAGATGATTATGGCTATCAGAACATATTATGTAGGAAAGATTTGAATACTTATATTTACTCTTAGTTGAATTGATAAAAATACAAATTCTTGACGAACAAAGAATCTATATTTAATAGGGTCCTCGGTTTGTATAGTTTACTTGTTGGCTCTAGAAATGGTACTTTGTAAATACATTTAAGGGTTTTATTTTATAAATATTTTAATGGTTTCAATACATATTTGGATGCAATTCCCCAAACAGATATCAAATGGTGTAATTTTGAAAAGATAAGACTGAAGTCAATAAATGTTTTCAGTTCCATCAAAAAGTCTTTTGTTTGCGACTAATACATGAGTATTATACGCATGGTTTCTGCAGTATAATGCCACATATTATTCCCTTAGGAAATAATGGCGGGGGATTAATAGAAAAAGTCTTTATTTCGTCTTGTAGTCGGTTGTTTCTCGAATTGAATATTACCATGGAAACGATACAGCCAAACTCCAAACTGTCAGTGTCAAACGCGTAGTTAGTGTTTGTGTATTTGTATTGGGATGAATGAAACTGAAGAATCATTCATTCACGATAAATGAATTGGTCGTAAATAAGGTAGAGTATACTACTTGCAATAATGGCTATTATTCTCTCGAAATATTACTCAAACGCCGCTGACGTGGCTCGGTTCGTAAAAATTCCTCGAGAATAATGGCTATCATTATTGACTCGTGGTATAATCTACTAATTGTCTTTATTTGAATGCGTTTGAATTCTTTCATTACCTATTGGTAAACCAAACTCTCTATTTCATTGCGTTCCATTTGGGAACTTTATGCTCAAAGGCATTGAAAAATATCACTACTCAATAGCTTCCGCTATTGTGACATATGTAGCGCTGTTATAGAATGTCATAATGTCATTCAAAATCAGGACAGATAGTTGATTCTTATGAGCGCTCAAGCGTGTAACCTTTTGACAAATCAACATACCTCAATAGTTCATCAATCTACCAGCAAGTGTCCTCAGAAAAAAATGAATATAACCTTGAATATGCCTCCAGATCGAATGTAAAGAAACTAACTTGGCCGGTTTTTTCCCTGTACCCCTGATTTGTTTTGCTAATATTGAGTGCTGGTTCAGTTGATTGAAAGTATTGTTGGGCTTGTGTGAATATCTTATTCACTTCAGTATAGAATAATCTGCATAATTGACTCTGCTACGAAAATTTCGAACTAGTCGTTCCTATTCAGTTGTCAAATCCATCCTTTCCAACAAGACTTTTCCTCTGTTTCAATCTCGATTTCTCGAATGGAAAATTGGATCAGTGCCAATTAACGCCGAGACTATATCTGATCAACATGAAGGTTAATTAAAGTTAATGAAATGAATTAATGCGATTTCTGAACTGAATTTCCATTGAAAATGTGATTTTCTGTTAGTTTGAAGATGATTCGATGGTTCTCGGTAAGCCAGAGGTAAGCATATTCTCCTTTCAAGCGGAAAACCATTTATTCGGCAAAGAGACCACCTTCGGCTCACCGCATGAGTATCAATGCCAAACACAAAATTTGATTTTTAAACAGAAGTTTTTTCATAAGGAATGTTAATCTATTGATATACTTAGTAAGAAGTTAAGATGGACTTCGTCCCGTCTGAATTAAATGATTGATTGATGTCAGGTGAGTTAGAAGTCCTAAATAAGGGTATATTCGAATTATGATATGAGATATAAAAAGGTAATATTTCGTATAATTGGCGATATATCCCCAAGAGAATTAGTTTTTTATTCTTCCACCTTCATTTATATTGTACTTTCAGCTAGTTTATGGTCATATCCATTCAATTCGAATTGTTCATTCACATTAAGTCAGAACAAGGAAGGGTTTGAAATTAATACTGAAACAATAACTGATTCGTAATTCGACAAGCTTCTTATACAATGGATCAATCACTTTTTTCGGAAATTTTGTATCGAATCGGTTCTAAGTAAATATACGAAAGCGTAGAGACCTGTCGAACCTCTCTCGCTCACAGATCTTTTTTCAATAGAACAGCTGAGCTTTGGAGCTCCTTGCCGAAAGACATTTTTCCTGAGGCATACAAGCTTCAAAATTTTAAAGTGAATGTTAATTCGTATCTTCTGTTCCTTGATTTACTCGATGTTCGTAGAACATTACAGGGCTTCCTTTCGTGAGAATCTGTATACTTATATATAATAAGATTGAAATCGAAATTGAAAAAATATCGCATGTCCGCTCTACGCTTTCGTACAAATATTATGTAACTGAATTGAAAAAAAATATTAAAAATTGAATATACAAAAATGTTGAGATCTCATTCATTCGATTGTAAGCATTTCAATCAATACTGATACATACCAAACCAAATAACACAACGGAAAACACAAAAAAATGTATATATCAAATCCCTTTTTGGTGTGGTCAATAATATATCGGTGAAACGACTCGACCATTGGACGTGCGAAAGAGTGAACACAAGATGACAGGTGGTTCTATATTATCAGAACATATTCTTACTACCGATGGAGATTACACAGTAGAATGGAACGACACTAAAATTATGACGAAAGAGAGCAATGGCAGGAAACGAAAATTAAAGGAATCTGCTTTCATCATGCTGTCTGGTGAAGAATGCATATCTATGAGTTCGCTTGATATGGATCGCGGATGGCTGCCCCTCCTGAAGGACGAAATGTTATGTCAGATTTAAAATATTTGACTGTCAATTACGAAAATTGCCAACAAGAGATATTTGCATTTGAACAGGATTTTCCATATATATATATATATATATATATATATATATATATATATATATATATATATATATATATATATATATATATATATATATATATATATATATATATATATATATATATATATATATACAGAGTGGTCCAACGAAAAGTATGCACCTTGCTTTTCTCCTTTTTTTGTAACTTAACGCAAAAATGCTCGGACAGGTCAATTTTGCTTTTGAGGGGGACACATTTTAGATGTATTTTTCTACCTGTGCCTTCAACCCCCTAGCGAGGGTGAGTAACAACCCTAAAATTTTAAATGGAAAGTGGGGTCGAGTGATATATCATTTGAAAGGGCACAAAATCCCCTTTCCAATGATACCTAATTTGTTGTATTTATTTATTGTATTTACCTGAATGGTTATAAAAAAAGCAAGAACATTTACTCGATATATTTGGTGTTAATGAAAATGCGGAAAAAACAGCATTTTTATCACTACTACATTCCTCAATTGCTCTCGTGCGTTTTTTGGTTCAAAGAACAACAGCAAATAAGTGTACACAAAAATTTTAGTCAAACGTTCAGTGATTCAGTTCGGTTGCGTTTGAAATTATTTCAACTTTACTGTAAAAATGGTTTATTCCATTGCTGAACGAGTTGAGATTATTGAACTTTATCATCAACATAATAGTTGTGCTAGACTTACTGCTCGCCTCTTTAATAACAATCATCCCGATCAGAAATGAAGCACTGGAAGTCGCTGTTTTGGGACATGTTGAATTGGATCATACTCATGAGCTGTTTTTTCTTGTTTAACCGCATTCAAGTTTGATTTCGAACCGCTTTCAATCGTGACGTAAACATTCATGTACTCAAGAAAACATACCATTTTGAAACTAAATGATAAATGTATCAAAATAAACCGAACCGTTCTTATAGAAGCTTTCAAAACATAATGAACCGTATTCATTTTTGACGTCACTGATTCAACAACAAAATGTTTGGTTTCAAAACGCATTGAACACGGTTCTTCAAGAAAAAACAGCTAAAGTACCCCTCAGCTTGCTGCAGCCTCAGGTGTCTCCCGTTCGTCCATAATACGGATATTAAAAGCCTATAAATTTCATCCGTACAAAATTGAATTAGTACAGGAACTCAATGAAGATGATTCTGATAGACGGCTGCAATTTTGTGAACAACTGAGCCAGCTACTAATTGATGATCCGCACCTATCATTCAACACGTGCTTTTCCGATGAGAGTACATTTTTTTTGAATGGAGCTGTGAATAGGCATAATTGCCGTTACTGGGATGACAGTAACCCACACTTATTCCGAGAGGTCAATACCCAGTACCCTCAAAAAATCAATGTCTGGTGTGATAGATAGATGGGTTTATTCATAAATTTTTTTAAGAATTTCACAATCGTCAGGTACTTAATGCTTAATTAAAATTAGGATAAAAAAAAATACAAAATACATATTAGGTAGCCATATCGTAGGGCCACTTTGTATTCCTGGGAATTTAACTGGTGAGGTCTACATGAACATGTTTGAAGCTACAATTGATCCTCTCATAACAGAAATAATTGAAAATTACCAACATCATAACGATGATCGGCTTCATTTCCAGCAAGATGGAGCACCTCCTCACTATGTTGCTCCGGTAAAAGAGTTTTTAGATGATCGGTTTCCTTGACGGTGGATTGGAAGGAGAGGACCCATCGAATGGCCTGCCAGGTCACCTGATTTATCGCCTTTAGACTTTTTCCTTTGGGGACACTTGAAAAATAAATGTTTTGCTACGCAGCCCGAGTCCATAGAAGATCTTCGACAACGAATTACAGCAGCACTTGCTGAGTTGCTGAAGTTGGATTCTACTAAGTCAATTACACATTTCAAAGTACTGGGTTGTACTTGTTTTTCTTCATAATACCTACATGTTTGAGTGAAATACAACAAATTGGGTATCATTGGAAATAGAATTTTGTGCTCTTTCAAATAATATATCACTCGACCCCACTTTCCATTTGAAATTTTAGGGTTGTTACTCACCCTCGCTGTGGGGTTGAAGGCACAGGTAGAAAAATACATCTGAAAGGTGTCCCCCTCAAAAGCAAAATTGACCTGTCCGAGCATTTTTGCGGTAAGTTACAAAAAAAGGAGAAAAGCAAGGTGCATACTTTTCGTTGGACCACTCTGTATATAATATTAATTCTTATTTTTTCAGATTGTGGTAGGTTACAAACCCAGAAAACTACGTAACAAATATTGATCCACCACAGAATAATGACGTTCAAACGGTACAAAATAGTAATTTACGTAACAAGTCCGGAATATACTGTTTTTTTGGACGAGTAGACAAAATTCTAGGACGAGCCTTAGGCGAGTACTGGAAGTCTGCGAGTCCAAAAAAACTGTTTTCGGTCGTGTTGCGTACACTATTTTTTCGGCAACCGACCACTTTCCGGACGCTTTTTCTTTGAGAAAGTAGCATTTTTCTGGCCTAGTCCGGGAAGTACGTACTTTCCGGACTAGGCCGGAAAAATGCTACTTTCTCAAAGAAAAAGTGTCCGGGAAGTGGGTACTTCCCGGACGCTTGCCGAAAAAAGGAGTTTTGGACCCAAGTCTCAATTTCAGATATAAATTCCGTGGACCGCGATTGGTAAATAATCAAAATAATGTGAATCGTTGAATCACAACTTTACCGAATATAAAATCACCTTGCATCCACGGATTCTGCAAGTTGAGTACTCTCCAAAAATCAAAACTGACCGACTGAATTTATTTCATCAAGTGCGGTAAAGTGTGGTGAATGTCTCGATGATTGCGAAAATGCTTGATGTTTATCGCATTCATTGCGTTGTTTTCACGAAACAGAAGCCAATTACCGGGCGTAATTTGTGCGTAATGAATGAACGGCTTATATTCCGAAAATACGCTATTTGCTGAACCTTGACCTGAATGGGGGCATGCATTCGAAGGAACTTTTATTTATTTGTTTTCGATGGAACACGATGTATTATTTCGTCATGTGTTTCAAGAGTGTGACCAGTAGTACTGTTTCTTACTTGGTTGTCATACAATAAAAACGATTTCATTGGTCAACAGGAATGGATAACGGATATCCGCCTATTTTTTTTAATCAATATGCAGATTCACAGGTAAGGGAAGCCCTGAAATGTTCAAAGGCACCACGTGAATCAAGGGATAGGAGATATGAATTAACATTCACATTGGATTTTTGAAGTTTTTTTGCCTCAGAAAAAAACTCTCTCAACAAGGAGTTCCAAAGCTCATCTGTTCTATCAAAAAAAGATCCCTGAGCAAGGGAGGTTCTACAGGTCTCCAAGTTCACAACAAAGGGGTGGGACTTCTGTACTTGTCGAGTCATCCGTGTAGATATTGCCAAGGGTAGAACGATTGATAACAATTCAGAAGAGCACCGACCGTGAAAATATTAATAGAAGAGAAACAACTCCCCGACCCTTCTAGGATGCTCCAATGAAGTGAACGAGTATGTGAGCGAAGAATCACCAACAAGACGGATTGCCTTTCTCTAAAAAGAATCGAGAAGCTTCAATTAATGTTTTGGTGCCGAACTCCATACATGAGAACTATATTCCAAGACAGGTTGTACCTATCTGAGCCTTGTAGATCATTAGAAGCTGACGAGAAGTGAAGTATTTCTTCGCACGGAATAGAAATCCAAGTTTCTGGAAAGCACCTTTAGCGATCGATCCCACATGGTTTTCCCATGAGAGATTGTTACTGATCGTAATTCCTAGCATCGAGATACTTGACTTTGTAGGAATAGTTACTCCTGACATCTGAATACTAGATGATGATCATTAAGAAGAGACGCCGGGGTTTTCCTAGCATTAAGTTCCATCAAGTTCATGTTACCCTATTCTATTACTTTTACCAAGTCATCGTTAATTTTATTGACGTGAATGTTTCTTTGAATTTTTGTTTCTCGAGCTGGTATGGGGACTCTGGAAGAGAAACAAGTATGAAGAGTACTGTCGTCCGCAAAACTATGTAGTGAACAAGATGTTTGTACGAGCAAATCATTGATATGAAGCAGAAACAAAGTGTGCGCCAGAACTAAACCCTCTGGAATACCTACATTTATTGGGGGAATATGATCAACAACCAAATGAAGAGACCTATCAGACAAGACGCTCTTCAACAGAGCACACAACTGTGGAGGCAAACCATAAGACGGCGGTTTAGAAAGGAGATCCCGATGCCAAACTCGATCAAACGCTTTTGAAATATCGAGTGCAACAGCTATCATTTCTCTGAATTATCCATCAAGGAAAATGACAATAACATTGATCCGTTATCGACAGTTGGAATCTGGTGAAAGACAGCCGATTGAAGGGCTAAGTGGGGGAAAATATTTTTTTTGTCGTGATCATATAACAGAATAAATTCATTTCCATGCATAAAATTGTATCGAAGGTGCAAAAAACTTGAGTTGTATGAGGATAAACGTATGGAGGGATTCTCCTTCAAGAACAGCGGAGACCACAGTTACAGAAACAAGTTAAGATAGGCAACGGCATACTTGTGAAAACCAAAAAGTATTGTGCCACATTTCTGTTGCGGTTGTTGACCTTGACTATTCAACCAAATTGGATGAATTAGAGAAAACTGTAGGAAGTGCGAACGAAGAAAACTGTATTACCGACGCGACGATCCGTTGACCAATTATCCATACTTCAATTGTTTGATACAAACCAACCAATAATGAAAATTTATTTCGCTACCAACTTACAACACATCTCCTGTGCGAGAAGCAGTTTTATACGGAATATGTGGCGTCACACCCTGAGACGACTCTGAAAAAATACATTATTTGCTATAACTTACCTGGAATTTTTAAATGAGAGTATTGTGTGAGTCTTCTTTCAGGTCCCATTTTATACTTATTATACATACAAAAATCTTTCCCAAATCAATTTATCTTGTCATTATACCACATACGCGTATAATACAGTGCTTTTATTTTAAAATAAAAACCCTTTGATTCTCGAAAAAACGATAAATGAGGACTTACTAAAATTTGAAAAATGGCTTTATTCCAATCTCCTTTATGTTAATTCCAAAAAAACTGAATATATGATTTTTCAACAAAAAAAATAAACAAAATATCAACTAGCATTGAATTTTATTACGGATTACGAATAATAACTTCTTTCGATAGTGGCAGCATGAATTCCGAAAAAAACTGTACTTTGAACACAAAATAAAATGGGTTGAAAATTTGATCCCGAAGAGATTTTTATAGTTTGTTGGTTTTTTCTCACTCGATCCAAGTATAGAAAATGAATGGGTTAATCTTGGAATAAACGATAACTCTTCTGCAGATTTTTAAAACAACATGGTACTGTTGAACAAAAAGCAACATAACTCGCAGAAAACTATTTCGTGAATATATTTAAAGGATATCTTTCAGAGTATTCAACATTTTAAAAACGCATTACATGTCACATAGACGTCAAAGTCAATTGACACCATCATAAGAAGTCTGCGATCCAGTATCTTTACTCCCTCGTCTACCAAAGCCTTACCGTGTGATTATAGCATTTTCTGATACTTGAATCAGGACGGTGGAGGCTAAACAGGTGCAATTTATTATTCGTTTTTGGGCACTCGCTTGGAATGGACACCTGTGCTGTTCTTTGCTCTAGGTTTTATCGAGCCCATTGAACTGAATAATTCGGAACTTTCCATATCACACTCACATGCAGATACAGGCCCCCGAGCTTACCATAGTCCTCTCCGACCACCAAAGTAAAATTATATTCGTTTCAGAGCTTTCGGCTCTGGACGAAACAAATATCGATCGAAAAGGGGAGATATAAATGATACCCAGACTTTTTGTTGGTTTGGTAGGTCTGCTTGAAGGTGTTCTAAGTGGTTCCTATCCAACCCTTCTTTACGAGCTCAAGATCATACCAGTATAGCAACATGTGGCAGAACTCACAGGACAGTCAGGACTCACGATTCTCCAGTGATTCCTTACCTAGTTTGATAGAAGGAGGGGTGGTAATTGACTCAGATATATTCGGAATGGCTTTCATCAATCAATCAATCAATCAATTTTTATTGACCCCAAGAAACATTAATTTTTATGAAGAAGGGATCTTGAAACGAAGTTACTTGTAATTCATGCATTAAAAAAAGGATTTCGATAATGAATCAATCCAATGTCAGATGGAAAACGAGAAGTGTTACTGAATTAAATACTTTTTCAAGTTTCTTTTCAGTCGTTTGTCAAAAAATATTCAGTTAGTTTCTTTGGTAGTTTGTTATATATTTGTCCACAACAGATTTCTCCATTCACAGGCTTTCTCCTGCTTAGAAAATGATAGATATGACAATGAGAAGAGCATTGAAAATTCTGGTAAAAATTAACCAATAATTTTTATTGTTTTGGTCGACTTGCTAAATGTGAAGTTGGAAGAAACTTGCGTGAATGGCTTTCCAGAGAGATGAAATTGGATATGTTCGTTATCCTCTGTCTGAACCTATTTTCATTCTTCTATTTGATTAGATTGCCACAGGGTACAGAAGTGAACATGAATGTTGCAAATGAACCTCCAGTGATATACATTGACAATTGGCAGAACAAAATTCAAAATGAAAGAAATAGAAGAATCGAATATTTGAAGAATGTTGTTTGAACAGTGATAAAAAATAATGCTAATCAGAGTCCCGGAATATTGCCAATAATCTGCGAAGCAGTGTTTTTGGAGGTTCTCTTACAGAATCCTAACTGTTCCTTCATAGCAAGTTTTATCCTTCCTCTATGTGTACTATCTTTGACAAAACTGTGTTGTCGACTCCCTCAGTATTTCACCATTGAAAGAATTTTGACAACAAACATAATAGTCGTCAAGACGAAGTCGCCAATTACAAATTATGGTTTAAAAATAACACTTCGCGATGTCGTTGAAATAAAAATAATAATATACAATTCAATTCGGCGAATCGGCTAGCTCTTGAGATTTGCTTTCGTTACGTCAGGCAGGAAAAAAAAGTGAGGCGATAGTAAACCAGTATTTGGGTACATATGTTGAGTCATAGGTACCTACAGCTTCCTCATTGGAAATACCAAGAATGTATTCTCATCTCGGAAGTGAGACGGAACACTGGTATATATTCCAATATTTATTATTTTTTTATATTGTGGTAAAATAACCTACGAAAAAAAAGATGCATTCACCACAAAATTATGTCTTTCAAACAGTATGTAATTGTGTTTCCGGATTTTAATTGATTTCACACCAATGATCTTTAGAATAGTTATCAGGGTCAGAACGATGTAATTGTTTTACCTTGATATTTGTAACATACGAATTATGTTTTTCAAATATACGTCATTAATTTCCTTGGAAACTAATTGAATCATTACGATCTAAATTTCTTGAGAGTGGAGTTTATTTAGAATGTATGATGTCACTATAAAATGACCAACATGAACTTTCATATAATATCCGAATGGAAATAACATAAGGAGCATCCATCGAAAAGTCCACATAAAAAATTGAAAAAAATAATTCAGATCACTACTCGGGCTCATTCGAATTCAAATATACTAGCGGCACCTATTGTTTCGAAACTACGAAACTTATTTTCGTATGAAAGGTAAAAAATCATCTCGAGGAAATTTTGGTCATTCGATACTTCAGTTTCGTTGTTTATTATCATGAAGTAACTATAATATATCGATGGGAATTTATCGTGGTTCAAACACGTTGAAATATTTTGTAAACAAATATCACCTATAATCGGTATTTTATTCAAAATTAGGAAATGTTTAGAGTTGAAATATCTGAACTTAATTTATTATTCTCTAGTGTTTTTCAAACTCCAGTATTTGGTTTCTGTTTGGGCATCGGCAAAGAAATGTGATCAGACTGTTAAAACACTACAAAAAAAAATTGACAAGTTCATATTCAAATTAGACTACTAGGAAACTACAGTCAACTTCGAAACGTAACATAAATTCAAAATTTGTACTCTCATTCACCAGATCAAAAATAACTCTAAACACTCTAATTTGGTTCTCAAACCTGTTAGAAAATACCATAACCATTCTACAAGGCATTCGAACAATTTGTCAGCTATGAAAATAAAAACTAGTTTGGGGTCAACGAATCACCAAATTATTTGAAATCTGAATCTGAAAATATATTTATCATCGTAAGTTGGACTTTTTTGTTTCACGGTAACATTTTTACTATTTGCATACTTGTGAATTTACATTAGTGATGTTTGGAAGTATTCAGATTTTATTACTTTATTTTACTTTCTATTTTTATTTATATTATCCAATTTTTTTTCCCTACTATAAACATAATGTATGTTTCTTGAAATGAATAAATGAATAATTAATCAATAATTCCTTTCAAGGTTATATATTCACATGGTTATTATGTTCCTCAATTACGAAGAACTAGGATATAAAATTTTCATTGACGTTGTAATCTGTAGGTGGCTTATCTGCAAGAGACGATATTTATACCAGTATAGTAATTTTTATGACCATCAACAGATTAGTCAATAGTGAATTTTGAATGGGAGATCATAAACAAAATGTTAATGAAAAAATGCATGAACAGTACGAACATTGTTGATCTTTCTATATCTTTTTTAATAATGATAATAATCTTTATTAATCCCAAGAAACTACAAAGTTTATAACAGGGATAAAAATCAATCGTAATCAACTAAATTATTTGCTTACCAAGTAAAACAGTGTATAATACAAATAAACAATTACATTATGTTAGAATAACAATGAAAGTTGTATAAATAAAGAGAATAATTAAAAACCGCAATCAAAAATTTTCAATTATGTATGGAGATCAGAATTTCAACTAGAGAGCAAACATTTTTTTATTCAGATTTGAATTTTGTTATTTTCGGAATCATTTTTCTGGAAGATTATTATTATTATTATCATCAAAGCTGACATTGAAACTGACATCGAAGCATCCTTCAAAAATATCCAATACGATTCTGATAGAATACATTAAGACAACCTCATCACAAAGAAACAGCTGCCCAACAGATAATTAAAAACCGGGTCACAAACTCACAGGATCTCAGAAATAAACTTGAATTTACAAAATCTGTCTTGAATCCTAAAGTATTGTTACCAAAACTTGCAACCTACCTGGGAATACAGCAATCACCAATCGAACCAGCTAAAATTGGATTATATAATTTCATCAAGTGAAGACAAAGATGGTGGAAGCCAGTCCTTACGACTTAACTATGATGAAAAATAATAATGAAATGTCGTAACACGATAGATCTGATGAAGCTACTATTATTGATAAAATACAAACGAAAATCTCGTGAATTTAGACCAGAACGTTTTATTTTGAAGCAAATTATCAGTGAACTGTATGTACCCAGTCTAGTGAAACAGTAAATTCGATACTCAGCCACATATATTTTCTGCAACCTCAATTATGTTCATTCTGCAAACAACTGCTTACACGCATTGATGAGTCTTTCAGAGAAATATTGACTGACTGACAAAATTTAAGAATGGAGTAGAATCTTTCATGAAAAACTCGGAGATATTGGAAATGTGAAAATAATAAGGTGTCAATTTTTCAATCTATGAAATAAATCGGCAATAATAATTGGGACTGACAACGAAGGAAAGCACTGTTATAACTCTACAGCAAGCCGAACACAATTGAGAAAAATGAGCAAGAAATCCAACAAAAAAAATCACCTACTTATCAGAAAGCTGTTTTGAAAAATTTAGGACAGCACGTATCTCATGAGAATTGACATGAAAACAAATTCGTTATCACACCATTCCAGCCAATTATAAAAATTCCAAGATAAAATGAAGAAAGTGCAAATAATACAGAAAACAAAACGTAATCTTCTGGAGATGGCGATGATAGTGAAAATCTCACAACTCAGAATAATAATACAGATAGTAAAAATATTTTTGAACAAAATTCACGTTCCAAGGTTTCTGAAAGACAAATTGGACGAGCTGAAAAAGTTGAAAATCATACATTTTTTCATTTAATCTTCTGGAGATGATGATGAAAGTGAAAATCTTACACCTCAGATTGATAATACAGAAAGTAAAAATATTATTGAACGAAATTCACGTTTCAAGGATTCTGGAAGAAAAATTGGACAAGCTGAAAAAATTGGAAATCATACATTTTATGGAGAACAACTCAGTCTAGTTATATTTATACTATACTGGTTCCAAATGTAAGTGGAATCGATACAAAAACTCACATGAAAGAATTGTTGTTCGAAATTGACCAGAATATAATTGTGAGAAAATTCTTGGGTGATAACCCCTCTAAATGCCTGATGATTGGAACTGAGTTTAGACATAGTTATATGGTAAACCTGTTGAAACTTCAGGGGTACCCTGTGGAGAACCGGAATTCGTACAGAGCGTTCTGCAAAATACGCAAAAGTTATAATAATAGTAAACATGAATCCTCCTTTCAGATTCATACGACTCATCTTCAACTTGAATTGAAATGAAACATCATGATGAAAAAGTTCGAATTTAGATTATACAAAAATAATGCGTCGTAAAAATGCAATCGATCCATATTGGAAGTATTGACTTAACTTTGGCGATTCTAGTTTTGGAAGTGAGCTAATGAAGAGTTTCTCATAGTTGGCGTTAAGGAAAACGAAAAACGAACCCGGCAATTTTTATTTTGAGAGAAAAGTATCTCAAACATAGTTTCAACTTTGCCAATCATACACCCTTGTTGGGGTGAGATCCAACCTTTAAACCTTGAAAGGGATCAGAGGTCAGGCGATACCTTATCTTGAAGGTCATCAATTTATTTTTCCATTGCATTTCACAGTTCTGAATTTGATGCAGTAAGAACTGTGAAAATCTCCTAAATACGATTGTCAACGAGCTCACCTGCCGAACATCTTGCAGTTGGACCCCCAAGCGCAGCAGTAGGCGATAGCCGAGGCCAAATGCTGGCGCAGCTTCACGTCCTCCGTGTTCACCAGGTCGACGAGCATGGCGACGACGCCGTGGTCGGTGATGACGGCCAGATTTTCGATGTCTTTCGCAACCTCGGCTATGGCCGCGCAAACGCTCGCCAGCACTTGCGTGTCGTTGGACTTGAGCAGGTTGACGATGAGCTCGAGTCCTCCCACGAAACATCTTACCATTTCTCCGGAGTCTGTTGCGTGTCGAATGCACGGCACCAGAGACCAGGCTGCATTTGCTTGGACCTGGAATTTACGATGAAAGCTAGTTTTGGTAGATTTTTAGATAATATACTATATTTTTTCTACGACTGATGGAAAAATCGACTGTAGATCAAATGCAAACTTTTCATGGGGAAAATAACTCTTAAATCTTATTATTATTCTTATAAATCATTTTATTTATGAGCCAATACACAATTTGTCACTATGGCAGAGGTGGTGTGAGAATTCCTGAAGCTATGGATGAATAAGCAGATAATTAGGACATTAATGATTCTCACATTTCTCAAAAAAAATTTTGAATGAAATATACACATCATGAATAAAAGACAAGCCAAGATAGTAAAACAGAATTATACAGTCTAAAAAATTTGGGATGATGATAATAATGAAAGTTCAATTTGATAAATGATGAAACATAGTCTTTACAAAATAATAATAATAATATAAGTTTATTCATGAATAGATAATAATAATTACAATTCAGAAATTTAATGAATATACATTTTTATGAATGAACTGAAAAACAAACCTTACGAAGAGAACTTGTTGTGAGGTTAACTGAAGGTAATAACAATTTACAATCAATACATTTGAAGTTACATACCTAGATAATCATCAATTTAAAAATCGAATTTCATAAACTATTCAAAAATGTGTCAAAATAAATTCGAGAGGTCTTGATAATCCATATTTTACTTTTCTGTTTAAATGATGATAATGATTTGATTTTTTGATTTCATGTGGTATTTTGTCATAAAGATATGGTATCATAAACTTGTAGTTTCTTTGTGCAATTTTTTTTTCAATTTTATTTTTAGATGTAATTACAGTTTTATTTCGAGTTTCATATTTATGTTCATTATAATTTATATATTTTTTTATTTTTATGAATGTAAATCATCATTCTATAAATGTATAATTGATTTATATCCATTTTTTCACTTTCTTTGAATAATAATTCAGTTGAATATTTCCAGTCCTTATTGTAAATTATTTTCAGAAATCATTTTGTATTATTTCCAGTTTATGTTTATATATTTTAGACACCCCGCCCCAGCCTAATATTCCATAACTTATTTGGGATTGTATAAAGGCAAAATATAGAATTTCAAGTTGTGGTATTGTTAAAAATCCTTTCAAGTGTCGAAATTTAGGAAGAAGAATTTGAAGTAGTTTTACTATAAAATATATTTGCTGAACCCATTTCAGATGTCTATCTATCATTATGCCAAGGTATTTGATACAGTCACTATCCATGATGTGTATAGTATTAGTAATTTTAATAGGGCCCCAATTTGGTAGTGAATTTTCGTTAGAAGAAAAGGGAAGATATTTTGTTCTATCGAAATTTATTGTTAATAAATTGTTATCGAACCATTTTTTAATATTATTAAAATGTTCTTGTACTTTTTTTTTTAACTCTGTCCAACTTTTAGCAGTGTAAAATATAACAGTGTCATCCGCGAACGCATGATTTTTTCTTTTGGATTTGAGTGAAAAAAGATCGTTCAGATAAATATTGAATAACGAGGGACCTAAAACTGTACCCTGTGGTACACCATATTTAAAAATGTTTGGATCA
Organism: Zygogramma bicolorata; assembly: GCA_032362365.1. Taxonomy (NCBI): domain Eukaryota; kingdom Metazoa; phylum Arthropoda; class Insecta; order Coleoptera; family Chrysomelidae; genus Zygogramma; species Zygogramma bicolorata. The sequence continues at coordinate 793,236 of JAVJAQ010002294.1, forward strand.
CTAAATGTGTCATCAATATTAACTTGTTGTATTCTTTCGTTTAGGTAATTTGCAAATAAATTTTGGGTTATTCCCCGAAAACCAATATTCTGCAATTATTCCAAAAGTAATTCATGACTGACTGTATCAAATGCCTTTGCTAGGTCAAGAAAAACACAGATATCATCGAGTGAATCAAAAATATTACTTGTCAAATAAGTAATAGCATTTTCTGTAGAAATATTTTTAAATTGGTTGGGAGATAAAATTTTTTGGTGCGTTAGATAGTCATCAATTCTAGATTTTAAAATTTTTTCAAAAATGTTTGCCAGAGTAGATATTAATATTAATATCTACTATCTGATGCAGTTTTTTCCTGAGGCAGAAATCACACTCTATTTTTATTATCGTTATTGATTTTTATAAATATATATTTTTATATATAAATAGTTGCGTCGAAAAGGATCGTTATTTTCAAAGAATTTTCCTATTTGATCAATATATATTAATGAACATAAAACCAAGTTGTTGTAGCGGAATAATATACACTTTGAAACACTCGAAGAAATTATCAATAGAAAATTAGATTTGATAGATGTTTCGAAAAGCAATACATGAATAAACAGATAGTTGAGATATAATTGATTGTCACATTCACAGAAAAAATAATTATTTGAATAAAATTTTAACATATAAATCATAATTAACAGACAATAAGCCAAGTTGACAAAACAAAATAATATACACACTTCAATAAAAAACGTTTACAGATATTGATAAGTAATAAAAACTAGGTTTGGTAGATATTTCAATAAGGTGTTATATTTTTCCAGTGACTAAGGAAAAATCGACTAAAGATCAAATGCAGATTTTTTATTGTGCCATAAATAACCCTTTATACTTACAATAATCATAAACTCGGTACACAGACACATTAAGACACATGATTATGGTTGTGAAGAAAAGGAAGTTTTCTATAAAAAAGTAACATCAATTATTTATCGAAAAATCTCTTTTCACGTGTACAGATTTTTTTTATATGCAGATTCACACGAAAGGGAAGCCCTGTGATGTTCAAAGAACACCGCGTGAATCAAGAGACAGAAGATACGAATTAACAATTACTTTGAATTTCTGAAGCTTGTAAGCCTCAGGAAAAACCTCTCTTGGTAAGGAGTTCCAAACCTTAGCTGTTCTTTCGAAAAAAGATCCCTGAGTAAGAGAGGTTCGACAGGTTTCCAAATTCACAACAAAGGGGTGAAAATTCTGTACTCGTCGAGTCATCCGTGTAGATATTGCCAAGCGGGAAACGATTGATAACAATTCGGAAGAGCATCGACCGTGAAAGTATCTATAGAAGAGAGACAAGTCCCTGACCGTTCTACGATGTTCCAATGAAGTAGGCGAGTCTTTGAGCGAAGAATCACCAACAAAACGAATTGCCTTTCTCTGAATGGAATCTAGAAGCCTCAATGAATGTTTTGGTGCTGAACTCCACACATGAGAACTGTATTCCATGACAGGTCGTATCTGAGCCTTGTAGATCAGTAGAAGTTGACGAGAAGTGAAGTATTTCTTGGCACGAAATAGAAATCCAAGTTTCGATCGATCTCTCATGGTTTTCCCATGAGAGATTATCACTGATCGTAATTCCTAGCATCGAGATACTTGACTTTGTAGGAATAGTTACTCCTGACATCTGAATATTTGATGATGATAGATCAGCTTTTCTTAAGAAACGACATGCCTGGGTTTACGTAGCATTAAATTCCACCAAGTTCATGTTACCCCATTCTATTATTTGTAGAAATGATAATAATATATAATAATAACAACAATTCATTCACAATAGATATCAATAATAATGCAAAACATAATAGTACGTAAATATATAATTTAAACTCACGAAGTTTTGCACTCGTTGTGAGGAAAAAACTATATCAGTATTTTATATAATTCAAGTGAATTATAAATAATAATATCAGGGATAGATGAATACTGTGAAAATGAATAGATACAAAACAATCATGACACAGGTAGTGGTAATATTGAATATTTACGTTCAATAGTATTTTGGAAATAAACTCTAAGACTTTCACTAATCCATGTATTCACCTCCTTCTTTATGACAGTATTTCAATTTGATAATTTTGATGGAACTTGATAATTTATCATAAATGAATGGAGCTAGATATAGAATTTTTACGACTTTACTTTTCATGTTGTTTTTTACAGTTACTTCATTTTTATTTCGTGTATCTTGAAACTGAATAATTGCCTGATATAAAACCGAATTGAATTGGAAAAAAAATCCATTATTTCACAGTCAGAATATAATTTATCAAAAGAATAACTATTGTTTCCATTAGATATGATTTTCAAACAACATTTTCGTAATATTTCCAAATTCTTCAGATATATTTCCCCTTGATGAAATACCTTCAATTGAGATTGGACTGGAGAAAAAGAAATAATTTGCATATGTTTTTATATCCAATATTTCTTTTTTATCGAAATAAATATTTGAACTCACAGAAAATAACCCCTTTACTCATTTTTCTCATCACACGCATTGTTGAGCTTTACAGGGTTGTAGGCAGGGCGGCAGTGACCGATTTTTTGGAAAAATATTCACAGACTTTTGAAAGGAGAAATACTTGACTTAAATTTTTTTTTTTTTTTTTTGGACTGAGGTGGCCTTTACTTGATGGAAATCCATAGTTATTACGCTATAAGGTAGACACGATTAAATTTCCACAAAATTTATTGTCTTCGCGACATGTTTCGGTACACTGTACCTTTATCAAGCGAATGTATTTAAACACTTGAGTGTTTAAATACATTCGCTTGATAAAGGTACAGTGTACCGAAACATGTCGCGAAGACAATAAATTTTGTGGAAATTTAATCGTGTCTACCTTATAGCGTAATAACTTGACTTAAAGTTGAACAAATCGTGATCTGCAATTTACGCGCTGCAGGTACTTCATGCAAAACACGGAATTTGCAATAGTTTTGAAGAACGGCTTTTCAGAGGATGTCTAGCATCTGTTACACATAAAAACAGCATATTTCAAATGATACAAGGTAATTTACGGCTTACACAAATGTGTTGCGAAAAAATGTCATAAACCTTATAGTAAGCCTATTATAACTTGAAATCGTTCTATCGCGAAACTGACAGAGATTAATTGGGCATACCGTTTGGAAGTATACAGTGTGTTCTTATAAATGCAAATTTCTGGTACACGTGAAGTAGTTGTAGATAACCATTTGTTTTTGTTTCGAATATTTTTCCTTTTGAAGACAGTAAAAAAATGATGCTCTGCCGCCCAATCTATTTTCCTTTCGTATGAAAGTAAAACCCCCCATATTTCAAGAATATAAGGATTTTATGTTATTCAACATGAGTTCGAACTGAGGCAATTAAAAAAATTACCATGATAAAACGAAACTGCTGAAAAAAGTTAATTGTTCATATATGTGGTTATCGATAAAAATTACCATGTCCTTGTTTTGATAAACATTCAAATTAAACGCATACTCAAACTTCTGAGGATACCCTTGAGCTGAATATTTGTTTTCGAATCAGCATATTTCCCTAGTTCAGCATCATTTATTAACGATAAATTACCGAATTTGATTGAAACAACACAATCAAAATATTCTCATAAAAAAACTGGCAAAAAAATGAATTCTTGAAACTCACAGATTTTTTTCAGAACCTTTCAGAATTGAACTTCTTTATGTCTCTGCTGGTTTGCTGATTGTACTGTTTTTTTCATCCATCGTTCAAATGTTGTCATATTATCAGTTCATTTATTTTCAACTTCAATAATTATGAAGTTGAAAATGAATTATCTGATAAATATAACAATCGATGAGATATCTAGTTCTTACAACAAGTGCATTAATTTCGTGATGTTTGAATATTTTTTCACATATTACTGTGGATGAATAATTATTATCATTATTTTTGCAAAGCATTCGGCTCACCGTGTTACATCAATTATAGAGAGAATACTTGACATGAGAATTGAGAAATAAAACTGTGTTCAAATGATTTCAAACCACATATATTTGTAACTGAAGCTACTCAATAATAAAACCTAAGATCCTCTATTTAATTTCCCAATGATATAGGGTGTGTTGTCGTTTTCTCAATGTTTTCAATTTGTAGTCTTTTCGATACAACAAATGAAACAGAACAATTAGTATCGAAATCCATGCTTCATGCCTGCAGAATCAAGTTACACAATGCAGTTACTCAATTGCATATTACCTCATAATCAATGAACTTCGAAATATTTGGACCAAATTCGACTAGTTTCACAATGAAATCGAAAACGCAAATATAATCTTTTGATAATAACATTCACATTTATGAGTTAATCATTGGTGAAAATATGAAAACTTCTACCAGAGATCAGCTACGCTTTTGGACAGTTGTATATACTCAAGTGAACTGTGGTCCAAGAGAACCGACTTCAGTTGCTAAGCATTGGCCAATAAAATCGGTCGTTGCTTGACATCTGATCTCGGTTTACTTGAACCACAGTTCACTATATGTACAACAGGCCCTTCGAGTGATTGATCTATGATGGAAAATTTCACAAATTGGAATTAAAAAGCGACTACTATGTAGATAGTGAAGATGTTGTTTCGAATACTTTAATATTTTTTAGTATAGAATCATTGTAAGCGTTCAATTTACTAAGGTGATTCTGTACTATGTTGGAGGTATAGTTTTCTTTTCGTTAATCTGAAGCAGCGAAAATCAATAAACATTTGCAAACCTGTAGCAAACCATTACAGTCGCTTTTCCTGGTCCTGCGTGTCTGAGGGTCGTTTTTTCAAACTACTTAAAAGAATATTCTATTTAGTTCTTTGTCAACAGCTAATCGTATGTCTCAACCAACCACTTCGATTGGTTGTTGAGGATTAAAATGACAGCAAAGTTAGTTAACAGTAGATTGGAAAACCAGTCGTGGATGGATAACTACGAGTCCTAGGGCCAGTTGCACCGCTTCAACTCAGCAGAGATTCAACTAAGCTTGGCTCAATCGTTAAGGAACAAGGAAGCTAATTGGCAAATCCATAGCAACAAAGCCTGGCTTAGATAAAGCACAACTTAAGAAAAGTGGTGCAACTGACCCTCAAGCTCAACTAACCTTTGTGGAATCATTTTTGAGCAACGACCAAATGAGTCGAACCCCATCCAATTCTTCGATGACCCTCATGGAATCTTCGTCTTCGGCGCTTTCCCGTAAAACCATGGGTACGTTCTCGAGCAGAGGTGGATAAGTATAGTTCAGCAAGTTCACCAAATGAGGAATACCGTCCGCTCTCCTCAAAGTGCTCCGATTGTGTTCGAATTTGAGGCACTCGCACAGAGCACCGACTACGTTGCTCAACACTCTTTCGTCCTCCTCAACATTCTCGAGAAGTTTCACCAGTACCTGGAAGCGAACATATTTTGATAATAACATATTGGATTGAGCCCAAAGAACTCAACTTCTAAACTTCGTCAAGGAAAATGAGTATCAATGGAAAATAAAGACACAAGGATCATAATACTATTGAATGGCTCACAAAAATATTGAAAGGCGAACTTCAAAAGATTATTCGAATGAAAAATTAATTGAAAAAATCATTTGTTATCAATGAATACAATTATACGATGTGTGAAACGGTGATAAACTCCACTTTCAATGTGAAATATAGAATAGTTTTTCAGACATCAGAATACATCAATATAGGTCATTTCGTTTTGGTGATTGTAGAGTATTACAACCTCAATATATTCATCTAATGAATTTTTTGAATTCCTTGACCAAATTTAACAATGATCTGGAAAATATACTGAATCTGACTTCATCTTTTTTTCTTGTATTCACATTAATCTTCAATAATTTTGATTTTGTTATCACATTCATTTGTTGATAATGTTAGGATTATCATGTATATATCGATGTTTTTATATATTTTTTTTGGTATAGTTCCTCTGTGAGTTACATTTGATTTTCAGAGCTATAAACTTCATACAAAGATACAACATGAATGGATCAATAATTTGTCAATGGTTTGATGAATCATTTTTTGCTTTTTCCTTCTCCGAATCAAAAAACTGAAATTACAACTTTTATGGAAGGAGTAAAATAAAAAAAATTATGAACACTCACTCAAAGAAGATTATCTCTTGAGCTGTTCAGTGGGAAAGAATTATTTTTTGTCTTTTTTCTTCTCCGAATCAAAAAATTGAAACAACTTCTAAGAAAGAAGTAAATGAAAAACACGTACAGATTATCCAATCCATCTTGGAACGAGCTCAGATATTTTTCCAGTTGCACAATGGTAGTGTAGACCATGAGGAAAAAAAAACACTTTCTAGGAATAAATTCCAACACAGTGAACACATATAATAGGTTAGGTTAGGTTAAGGTAGTTTTTTTTATCTTAGTATACTTCAAAGAAATTGCTGGGCATATACGTTATTAGTTCTGTGCCAAGATGGATTGGATAAGCTGTACCAGAAAGTGTTTGTGATTTTTTTTTGATTTCACTTGTTTCATAGAAGTTTTAATTATTATGTATTATTCAATACAGATGAAAAATTCATCGAATGAGGAAGTTCACTTCATAAAAAATCAGGTTTGAATCATATGTATCAAATATTCACGACGATTTTGTAAATTAGCCTTGATATTCATGCGAGCACTGAAATGTCTCTGTATAGAACAATTATTACCCAGAAAGTTTCCTATTTTTATATTCAACAGTAAACAAATTATCATTATATAATGAGTTCGAATATCATTAATTTTTTTATACCAGAAAACCCCAAGTTCATAGCAAGAATATATTAATGTCAAAAAAAATAAAAAACGAAATAATTTGTAATTTCTCCGTGATGTAAAATCATCATATGATGATCATATTTTTCTGAAATGCAGTGCTACTTGTCAATGTTATATCAGAAAGAAGCGTTATCTGTTTATTGACTTTAATTGAATTGATTTAATTGTTGATCCTGGACTGAAATCGATGCTTGAAGCGTATATGAGAATTCATAAATAAATTTTCATGTGTAAGAGCCTATGTAGAGAAACTCTTCGTAAGTTCATGGAACTGAATGTTGCCTTTTGGTGATCTGAATTGAATAGGCATTTTGATTAACCTGATGCGACATAATTTTGGTTATATCAGCTTTTTCCTAATCTCACTTCGTAAGAAACAAGCTGTAATAGAATATTTCTCTATATTGCAATACATAGAATCTTATTTCCGAGCCTATATGTGAATATCAATATTTCTACGTATTTTTTTCACGATGAATTTTTGTCTATACATGGTACTATCTCAAATTTGGTATATTTGATGCATTGAAAAGACCTAGGTCAACATCTGTTCAGATCTCATAATGCGCCATACTTCCACCACAATAATGATTTACAACTGGCAGTTCTATCCTCACTACCAAACATTAGTCGAACCCACTATCTTATTTCTATTTAGGTTACTAATTCTTTCTCACATGGGTGAATGGACTATAAATATTGAATGATAAATGCTCGACGTCAACTCTACCTCGACAGTTTTCAGTTGGTCGAATCTCTCCACATTCTCAGGACTTATGGCAGTTTTCCAAATGGCCCCAGTTACAGCAGCCAGCAGAGGCTTATCTTCTTTTGTTTTCGGATTTCGTGCCATGTTCACTAGAGGATCCAAGCCTCCAGACTGTCTCACCATATCTCTGGTAGCGGCATTTTCACTACATTTGAAAATCGTCTCTGCACAATACCTCCTCAGAGCTGGGTACTCCTGAAATGAGAAGTACGTAGAGGTATACTGGGACATTTTGAGAGACTCACTTCAGCTGAAAGGTGCCTGACTATATCCTTAATCATACCTTCGGTTTGGATAGCTAACTGATAGTTTGGATCACTTGCGCATTGGGAAATGGTTCCAATTGTTGGTATGACGACGTCCATATGGATCGATCTAAAACAATTGTTCATTAATGAGTCCATTTACGTCACAAAACACAAAACTCCATTCATTCAAATGTTGCTCCAAGCTTGGTACCAAGCTATTCTAATGAATATAAATCGTAATTCAGCACTGCTTTTACGATATTTATTGAATTGACAATGACTGACGATTTTCAATTCACATTTTTTACACTTAGTGAGTACCTACGTGTTTTACCTAAATGGTCTATCACAGTTATTCAAAAACGCGTCTACCCTAACACGTACAAGAACACCCTTTTCAAATTTACTGGTCTGAAAAAAATCGAAAAGCCATTTGTTATTTCTGTAACAATCGATGAATATTTGTTTCTTGTCAAATTACTCTCATTTAATTAAATGAATCGTTTGGAAAATAACTTATTTCAAGAAATGGACACCAGTGAAAAATACTGAAAATGTTTCTCTCTGTCCCCCGGAGGTATTTCAGACTATTTGAAGTGGACAGCTGGTAGAAACCCAGAGAACTACGAGAAAAAAAAGTATTCAGATGATTTCGAACTACTTTCATAATTTTCAACAGTCCTAGACGATACTAACAACTCTATTCAACAATTTCTAATCAGACTTTAATCGCTGAGATCAACTTTCGTCGTTCTCGTGTATAATCGATGTTATTATAAATTATATTCGAGAGATGAATTCTAATTTCCCATATGTCCTTTTGTCAATTGTCATTTTGCATTAAGACAATTGTTTCCCATAACGTTTATAAGATCGGTACCTCAGCAGCCTTGCGAGTAGTGGAACAGCTCCACTCTTCATCATGACTTGTATGTTCTTCTTGCTTCTCGAAATCGACCATAAGGCTCTAGTGGCCGCCTTGGCAATATTCACTAGTTCCAGGTCATCCGGATGCAGTTGATCCTCTGGGGTCATGAGAAAAGCTTCATTAACATCGAGAAAGTCCACCAGTTTAGGAATCCCGTTGCATTTCCTAACATGCTTTCTCGCCTTCCTCACTTGAGCAACGTTGTATATCGTTTCTGCCACTAGAATCTGTAGGTCTCTTGCAGGCTCTGTTAGGTTTTTCACTAGTAAGGTTATGCCACCTAAGTCTGCTATAGACCGTCGAATGTCTTGGTTGACGGACAGCTCTGTGAGAACTCCCAGAGCGCCAAGTTTACATTTGAGGTCTTTGGTTTCGAGAAGATTTATGAGAATCTCGAGGCCTCCTATTTCCTGAAAAACTGAACGTTATTACAACAATAGAGATCTCCAAAATCTCATAGATTTTTACCTGTATCGCAAGCTGGTTGATTTCGGTAGTTAAATCATGATCTTTGAGGCAGCAGAGGGCTACGACGGTCGCAGTTTGGTTTCCAGTCTTCAAATATTTTATCAGTTTCTGAATGTGCCAATATTCTGGGGGTATGTCGGTTTTTGGTCTTTCTTGTCTTCTGTCCTCTTCTCCAGAACTGTTAAGATGACAGTTTCAGGCTAATTTGACTCAACTGATTGAAAATAGGCAGAAATGCATCACTGATCTGCCAATATGGGTGGTAATAACAATAGCGGGGGTTGAAATAAGTCAACTTTCGATTTATCTTTTCCATAAAAATCATCATAATTCCTCAACTGAATATTTTCCCGTGAAAGTTCATTCCTATTTTTTTCTGAATTGTTTTCTATAATAGAGGGTGGAGAACAATGCTATGACAACATTTTCAATTTTTTAGTAGCGTATGTCCTTCATTCATAATTGTTTGTTTGAAAAATGAATTTTCTCCAACCCACCAACCACAATTGGCAATTTGTCAATTCGTATGAAAAATACAAAACGTTTCTTGTTTAGAAGAGGAAAGATTCTTTATATTTCAATTTCAACTTTTCATTGAACAAACAGCTTTTGCGTTCTCTCGAACAAATTATAAAAATGAGACATGCCGAATTGACCCGTCATATGATTCAAGAGTTGACAATTTAAAAGGGGGAAAACATGTAATTTCATCTTTTTGAGCCCTCAGATTGAAGATTCAGTAATCTATACATCAAAGGATCATTTCTAGGTATAGATTTTGTGCCATGACTATAGACATTTAAAAAAATTTGACCTGACAGCAAGAGGACATCGATCTTAGGACTAAGAAAGGATGTACAATATGGCAATATGAGTAATTGGTAAGGTGTTATTTCCGGTTAAAAATAAATGTCACCTATATACGATGAATTTGAAGATTTTTTTGACTTAATGTTATATCGTATTTGAAATCTTTCTTCGAGTGATATTTTTGTCAGATATCTGGTTAGCGGAGGTATGAACACTTCCTTTATTCCGGTGCGCATTGAAATAAGCATGATAATGACGCTATTGGCCAACCAAGAATCTATACTTCTCAGTATCTCTCACAATAATGTGTTCCGCACTGACTTGAATGTATTTTGAATGGGAAAGTAACGGGACATCTATTGCAGTTATGTTATAAGCTCTATGCCTATGACTGATTTTTCATTTCGCTATATTTTTCACCAGAAAAGGCGGCTGGTTGCCATTTCGAATATTTGACTAGTGTAGATTGATGATGTTATTTGTTAATAATAAAAACGAATGTTCTGAGTGAAATGAGATATGTCAGTTCCTGTCCAACTGTCCACTATGCACGAACAAATCTCATTATTTTTTTTTACTATTGAAAGACCTTCTAGGTGAAGTGCCACAAGAAAGGGTTAATAAACATGAACATTTTTTGGTTTGAAAAATCTTCCTAGCAAATTCGTTTTTTTCTTGTCATCACACCCATAACTCCCCTTGGGCTGTTTTCACGGTTAGTTATCACTCATGTCATGATGTTGACCCAAAGTCTTTGACATTTTCTCAATTCAATTCACATTTAGGGTTAATTTGCACATCTCTGTTTTAGTCCTAAATCCTTGAATGCCAGTTAGTATCACTCTATTTAAAGGAATTGAGTGGTTATTGATCATATGCTGCCAGAGTAACATTTTCAAGATTGAAAGGAAGACTGAAACATACGTGGGTACTTAGTTCTTCAAATGTTCCTATATAGACGTCTGAAATCAACGTTGTTTTCAACTGAAATAAGGTTTGAGATTGAAACAAAGATGTATAAATTGGCCCTTAATATGTCACTGTCCTGTCAGAAAAAAAATTTGTTGTTTGAATGTTGTATTCGTGAATTAATTAACGAATTTCGCATATACATACCTATATATTAAAATATGTACACTTCAAGGTTTAGGTCTGAGACACACTTTGTATCAAAATTTTCGAGAAAATCTTCATTTACATGGAATTTCAAGAACTGATATGTGTGTGAACTGGTCAAAAATTTGAATGTTGTATTCGTGAATTAATTAACGAATTTCGCATATACATACCTACATATTAAAATATGTACACTTCAAGGTTTAGGTCTGAGACACACTTTGTATCAAAATTTTCGAGAAAATCTTCATTTACATGGAATTTCAAGAACTGATATATATGTGTGTGAACTGGTCAAAAATTTGAATTTGTATTCGTGAATTAATTAACGAATTTCGTGATGTAGATGTTTTATCAAATAGTCTACAAACATATATAAACTATCATTTGATTTTTTTTTCTTTCACTTCTGGGTGAGCCGGAAGTGATTTTATTCCCTACAAACACCTGAATGGCGTCCCTGTACAATGATTGCAATGCCATTCGCTATTGCGATCATAATTATTATGGAGAGTGAATGGATCGCCAAAAATGTTGGCGAAAGTCTCACGAAATATCTTGAAACGATGAAGAGACTATATGTGCAAATTACGCAACTAATGTTGCACTTTTATATAATATGATAATTCAAATGCATTCAGGTCATTGAATTAATTGGACTATCTTATTACAACATGAAGTCATAAATTGGTAGATTATGTTGTAATTTTGAAGTGGTCGATAAACAAAAACTGGCTGTGAAGTTGAATTTGTGATGATTGATTCATAACCAGGTGATTCTCCATATTCGGAAAGATTTTGACAACAAATGAAACAGTTCCCTGTCAGGTGAATGAGATTACGCCTCAATTGTGACAAAAAAACTCAGAACACCTAGAGAACTAGTTGGAAAATTTTACTATACTCAAAAAATATATAGGAGTTCATGGTTATACAAATTTCATTTTATTCGTCTTGAAAATGTTTATTTTTGTTATTTGGGATTCTCATAATCTTCAACTCCCCAAGTTTGGGGACTTATTTCAGAGCTCTATCGGAAATATAAGAATTTTAGTGAATTCAGACTTCGAATGCATTTAATATTAAAATTGACATTCTAAGCAAGGTCGGACCTCACGGTCCTTTTTCGATCTTTCCATGATGGATTTTGCTAATAGTCCAACATTTTCAGAAGGAATATACATGAATGTTTATCAGATACAATTTTAGCAGTAACCACTAACAAATGAAATATTCCAATATGAGTCAATCTAGTGATGTAAATGGAACACTGGACATCTATATGCCTCTGTATATCTAATGTCCGGGATCGACAAATATACTTAACAATGCGGATGGTTGGGTTTGTTTTGCTATGTTTTCACAATGTGAATATATTTTAGTTAACTTGAACTATTTTTGGTGCATTGATAAATGCATGCAGAACCTATAATGAAACGTCTTATAGTCTACAGAATTTTCCCAGTAAATGAAGAGAAGCTTTACCCCCTACAAAAAAGGCCCCAGAACAATAGTTTTTGCAGTTTGGTTTTGAGAGTAATTGGTAATATTCCGTTAATCGGGCTCCGCCTCAAAAATAAAAAAAATTGGTGGAACTTACGTATTTTGGCCTCCTGAGCAAACAATTCAAACGAAATTTTTTCTTCTTTCTATGCGATGCGCGTTCTACTGTTTTGCTAACCTCGAATTCTTTTGACGATTTACATTTTGGAGCTTTGAAGTTAAAAATGGAAAAATGCTTATAATTCTGTTGGAAAGTGATGAAGAACGATATACAATATGTGTATATTGTGCTGATATAAAGAAGAAGGAATTGGCTGAGAAACAAACATAGGCGTGAAACCCCGATTTTCTGTCTTTGGGGGGGCGTATCTCCGAAACTAGTTGAGAGCCCCAAAAATTTCATTTGAATTTTTTGTTCAGGAGGCCAAAATACGTGAGTTCCACCAAAAATTTTTTATTCTTGAGGCGGAGCCCGATTAATGGAATTTTACCGAGTAATTTTTCATTACCAGTTAACGAACCTTCGAGGTTACACTTTGGAATTTTTAATTGAAACAGAAAACTAGTTGCATACAGTAATACATGAAAAAAAAAACAATGACCTTCATTTGAATTATAAAAAAAAAGACAAACATCGGAATCGAGATCATGATAAGGATGAATTATTATTCAACGGCAAATCCCTTATTATGGACAATCAATAACGAAAAACTCCTCAAATACTGAAACAGATCAATGAGCTTACCTGGGTTGGGAAGAATCTTCACTGTCAGAATGTTCTTCGACAATCACTTCTTTCAGTCCACATTTCAGAACATTGTCCTCGACGGGATCCTCCACAGTTATTTTCATCAAACTCATTTTGATATTTTCTTGTTAGTTCGTTGACACTGACAGATATACCGATAGCTTGACATACTACAACGAAACGAAATACAATGGTACAATCGATTATGCTGAGCTTTGAAATATCACGATGAGTACAAACGACTATTAAGACAACATTGGCAATATCTTTCTGTGTCTGTAAAAATCGGACTGCAAAAAAAAGTGATCAACAATACTTGTTCTATACAGGACTTCCCAAGTTAAATTTTCATTACAACTTTTTCAAATGGCAATGTAATATATGGGATACGTGGTATGAAAATCCTTATCAAGAAGAACATTTCCCTAGAATTTCAGATCATTCAAATCGCATTGATCGAAATGGCGGCGTTAGGAGTTGGGAATGAAACTCAGAATATGACCAAAACGAGCAGATATATGGAGAATTTCTGAAACCAGTTACTAGAATACCGAAAAATAGTATATCTCAACTCCTGAAGGAGTTTTTCTACCCCTATATGCCTCAATCTTTCTTCACCTTTCCTCAATAAGTATTATACCATATCTTACACATTGTCCGAATGTTTCATTAGGTGAACTATTTCCTTGAAATTTCGAATCATTCTTCATCCAAATTTTGTTTCGACTCATCTTTGGTTACTCTCACCCCCAACCAGATGATATAATTTGTGATTATTACAGAAACGGCGTTTGGATTTTCAATACAACAAATCAGAAATGTGAATATTCCAGCAATACATTTTTTTCTACTTTTATCGCTTCCAGAGAAGATTGTTTCATATCCGCTGTTTTTCCCTAATGATAACCGACTCTTCATAGATGTACTCGAATGTTCAAACATCTTGAGTTGCTATGAATGTATTCAATTACATTAACATGTTTGCCTTTCCATGGCAAGTTTCGTTTTCTAATTTCTTACAGTCCTCACAGATAGTCTGAGCTCAGATAACTGATGGATGAATAAGGTTTTTTTTGAATGCTGTGTACTTTCACTACGCTGCACTGCACGAAAAACTGCAGTTGTATAATATAATTGGATTTATACCAAGGAAATAATCAAGATATTCGATTTTAATCTTCATCATCGATTATGGAACTAGCATGCATATTACATTCTCTTTCGACTATAACCAGATCGAATTTGAATTTACGATTTCTCCAGTGAACAAATTGTTATTAACATTGTTTTTGTATGGCTCAATTCATTAGGTGAAGGATATCCAATTGTGCTCAACATTCATCGTGAAAAATAATAAAGATAAGAATCCACCTTATATTTCCTTCATTATTTCTCACGATGAACTTTGAGCACTGTATCAGTCAAGATTTCTACTAAACAGCATCTCAAAGAAATGATTGCAAATTGGATCATCTCAATATCAATTACTTCTTGCATCTTGAAGAATTGTGACGAATATTTTCCCCTACTTTTTTATGCAATATCAATAGCAATTTCCGTTTTATTTCCAAATTTTCTGACTGTTCCTATACATGTGTACATTATAATGTTTTACAGTTTGAATTCATATATTTCGGGTGTTCAGATATATATCTAGGGCATTTCCTAATCATTATTATTCAGCTTCAGTCTTTTCTTTCTTTGCAATGAGATTTTGTAGCTTACTTATGCATTCACATTCATATCAACAATACCTTTTTGAATAACTCCCACTCCCTGGAGTTTTTCTGATAATTGTTTCTTTGAAATTCCACCCTCAGTTCAAAAGTGATTGATATATTTCTATTTGACTTGTTAAGTCATGAACAGAAACCCTTAGCGCATTATACCTATGCAGAAAGTACGTAGCATCACATATAAATATTCAATTCACGAGGTGTTAGTATATGTCAGCACACTTTCCACAGACGTAAAATTAAGAAATATAATATGTGAATAATCTTTGGTATAGTCACATTATAGTTTTTACAGAACTACCAGAAACTTTCTCATCGTTTTGTAATCTTCGATTTGAAAATATAACTATATTCAAATGTTTACAATATTCAAATCGTGGCGGTATTGATACACACTGAAATGATAATTTATATTTTAAATAAAATTAAAAATTTCAATTCGATAATTTACATTCATTTTTTTCAGTTTCGTCGAACTGTATCAGATATTCTTCAACCGCACCACGATGACCATTTCCTTCTGCGATGGTTAAGAGGTGAGTGTACTATATTCACATAATCATTCATATTCGAATATTTATGTCTATTTCGGCAATTTCATAATATCAATGATCTAAAGTGTTATGAACCCTATACAATTTCAAAAAATGAATTAGAGTTCCATGAAGGTACTGATATACTGATAAGGATTTCGTCATACCATTTGGCCTGTGGAACACTTTTCACATTGCATGATCTAGATGGAAATATGAATTAGAATAACAAAAATTGACAGATAAGATGACAATCACGTACAGTATATCTTTGAATTGTGAATATATTGGATATTCTTCTCGAACATAAAACATTGACTTCATCTCTGGAAAAGATAGAAGTGACAGAAAATTATTAGTACGTATTGTCGATGATCCATTTTACGTATATTCGATGGTTCATGTTAAAAAAAAACCTGAAGGAATAAGGAAGGAATAAAGACCTAGTAATGAGTCAGTTACGTATAGAATGTAACGATGAACCATTCATTTTTCACTATATCACAGTGTTTACATTCGGTTATCATGTTTAGATACGGTTTAACATTAGAATGACATCATCAACTCTAAATATAAGGTGACTAATTCTAAAAATTATGGAACTATTTTATCATCGTTCATACCAAAACAGGAAATTACATTTTGGCTGTCAATAATATGTGCAGGGCTGAGTGCATATGATTGATATGGACTCAAATCATCCAATCAGGTATCTCAAAAATGTCAATCATATACCTAATTGCTTTGTCTGACATATCCGTTTATCCATCCGCGTGCTATGAATGTCCTTAATTTTATATTTTGTAATTGAAAAGTCTCTATTCGATTCGTTTTTCAATATGAAAAATATTTTTGGGTAATACAATTGCTAACTTTTATTATATCTATGATCTCTTTGACTGATTCCAGTTATATGAATTTTCATTTTCATCATCAAAGAGTCTGAATGCGTCATATCAGCCTATCCTCCAAAGGATCACTTTTGCCTGTACACCAGATGGGATCCTTTTCATTTATCCACTCTTGAAGGAGTGTGTAGTAGTGGGAAGGGGCACTATCTTGCTCGTGAAAATTTTACTCGATGTCTGTGAAACCCCTCAACGTTGTAACTCGAAATTAGGAAAAAATACATGTCTGCTCTAAGCGAATCTCAAAGCACGGCACGGTGCTGATTGATAACATAAATGATACCGTCCCAAACCGGTGGATAGGTTTACGTGGTCCTTCAGTATGGCCTGCTAGATCGTCTAATTTAACAATCCAGAAATTTTTTTGGCAACACGTGAAATCTATTAAGGGAGCATCACACAACCGCAGTTTATTACATGTCTCATGGATAGAATGGGAGCGATTTGAAATAATGTTCCCCAGTTATATTGACTGTTCAAAATGAATGAGAACCAAGATAGCTAGCTCTATTGCAAATGAGTAAAAGAAGATGATTTCGATATAATTGGTCATGAAGCTAGTTTTCGGGACTGACTGTCGTTGATATTATGTTATTTATTGTTAATTTAAAGTTTTCTGGAATACACCCTACAAGTTTTCATTACTATCGAACTCCTAGTGCGATTTTTGAAAATAAAACCTGTTATCATCAACTAGCATTTTTTTTATTTATGGAATGATGGTCGGTATGCAAATGATAATAATTTATTGATTGACAAAATGGTTAATGCTTTCGCGGCCGTAGGCTTCTGAACTATTTCGTCGATTTTGTGGATATTTAGGCTAGTCCTGACGTTCCGCAAGCGCGAGTGGCTATCGACGATCCGATAGCTTACTCATCTGGACTATAATTCCGAATTTAGACCAATCAGATATCTTCAATATTGCTACTTTCTGTATGGTTTTGAACTATTTACTCGATACTTTCGAATTTTCAATCCTCACACAAGAAAAAAAAACCTGTACTGTTCGCGGAATATCGTATGAACCAAGGGAGAAAGAAGCGCATTCGTCTTCATTTCAATTTGAATTGAACGTTGCCATCATATGAGCAATGTTTATTGCTATCATACGTATTACCCAATCATGAATCCAACTACAATATGTCAATAAAACACTTATACAACTTTTTTTTTCCCATTACTGACACCAATTTTTACTTTATTTAATATTGCGGCATTCACATATCAATTAAATTTCTATATTAGATTCTTAATCAACCTTAACGCAATCAGCACTATAACCAAAAATCGTTGAAACAGGGAAACTGACCGGTCTTAATTAATATGTCATGCTTTCATCATTGCACCACACAGAAATTATTAGAATTAATTAATTAATATACCATGCAATATTCATTCGAAAGTCTCTTAATTGCATCAATCATTGGATTTGGATTTGTGTTGCATTCATGTTACTAATTCATAAATTCAAATACGTGATATGAATGAAGTAGGTAGATGTTGTAATCGATTCAAAAGAATACTAATTATATTTATTGTTTCCAGCCCGAAACTGGAATCCTGAAGCTGCCAAGAAAATGTTGAGACAGGTAAAAATGTGTTTGTTCAATTTGCAACTTCTCTATCGGATTAAAAATACACCTAATTATTGAAACAATGAGACAGGTATTACATAGTTGGAATTGATGAATGAATACAATTCTAAAAAGCACATGTCTCGGTTCTTAATTCTAGACATTATTTCAAGGTCGTAACATGTTATTTGCGACTCTCTTTTAGTTATTACATTGTAGTCCAGTCTATGACCATTTTCCCGTGTATTTATCCCATACAGCACCGATTCGCATGAAAATTTGGAATCAGGATCTACATACCCTCTTTTTCAAAATCTTCCCTGTGCCGAGGGTTGCTTTCTCTCTGGGGGTGGATGCCACCCCTTCTTGGGGGTGAAAATGTTTTTATTGGAAATAAGTGCGGAAATCAATAGATTGACTAATAACGAGCACGTTTTGTTCAATGAAGTTTTTTGTGGAAAGCAATACTTTTCGACTTATTCGCGAGTGAAATTGTCGGTTTTCAGGCAAAAAAACACGTTTTCAGATCCTTTTTCACGAATAACTGGAAAAATATGCATCTAATCGAAAAACCTGCAGAGAGCAAAATTATAGCTTTTGGAGAAACAAAGGCGATCGTTCATTTGTGATGTATGCAAACCCACTAAAAACTGAATAATTGCTTGTTGAAAGTTGATTGGTATTTTCAAACGTCAAAATGGAAAGTTTCTACGTACAATAACCAGAAACCAATGCATTTTTCGGAAAAAACTCATTGGACCTTTTTTGAAGACCTTCAAAAATCCTTCATTTTCGTTATTTATGAAAGTTTCTAGCATCAAAACTGACCGAGGTATTTTTTCGTTGAAAAAAAATTGTTAATAACTCATCCTCACTTTTACCCTCTTTGAAAAAAATCGTCGTAACTTCATAATTCACTTCATTCATGTTCTTATAATGAGTCCTGAGTTTTTCATCAATTGAAAGTACGTAGTATTGGAAAAACATTGACATTGAAGAGAAAAAATCACATATGTAATTCAGCGAAAAATTACCATTTCTTCGAAATAACTCGAAAAGTATTGATCTCATGCAAAATTTTCTGGAGTACAAAATTGAGGGTTATTCTTCTCTGAATATTTTGGTGTTTGATTTTTTCTGCAGGATGAAAATAGAGTAAGATATGGCCAGTTAAATATTGTGAGGGTTCCCGCAAAGTACCTTTTTTGAGCCCTTTCAGCATGAACCTTTTCAAAAATATAATTTGAACCAAAAAATCATGTGAATGAGCTTATAGCTCTTGAAAAAAGCTACAAGATACTATTTTGGTGGATTTGATTGCTCGAAGACTAAGCGAGTTATGAGAAAAAAACAAAAAACAATTTTTGTAGAAATTAGAGTATGTACAGCTTATCCAATCCATCTTGGCACAAACTCAGATACTTTTCCAGTTGCAGACTGGTAGTGCAGACTATGACGAAAGGAAAAACACCTTCTAGGAACGAATTTCAACACAGTGAACACATATAATAGGTGTTTTTTTATATTAGTATCCTTCACAGAGATTGTTGGGCACATACGTTATTAGTTCTGTGCCAAGATGGATTGGACAACCTGTACATTAGTATATTGAAGAATACACACATATATATATATATATCTTGCTTGAAGAAGCTATTGTAATAGCGAAACACGTGTCGCGGTTTTGTAAACCCATTGTAAGTGAAAATCATACAGGAAACTGTAATATATTTTTGGACATATATATATATATATATAGGAGTACTAATTATTATTACATTTATTTTTTGGAATAATACAATTCTTCATATTTACTTTTTATAAATGATAAAAGTTGTTGAAAAATATTTTAAATACATTTGAAGATTATTTCAATCGATCACACATCCAAATCACTTAACCTTTTTTAATGGGGTAGTTTTCAGAGTAGAGTCCGAATCTGAATTTTCATACAGTTGGGTTTGCTGGTTACTCAATAACAATTTCGATTTAATTTTTGATGAAAACTATCATAAGGGTGGTTTTTAGAGGTTGAAACTGTTTAATAGATCAGAAATTGTCTATCAAGGTTAATTCAACGTATTTACAGCTGACTGCAGGCTCAAAACTAATATTTTGTAATTTTTTTGAATAGGGGTAGTTTTCACCTCTAATGAATAAAAATCAACCCCAGGCACAACCTTAACTTTGAAGTGGATGGTAGATAGAAGCTAAATCTCAAATTGAATGCAAATAGGTACTGATTAATTGAATAACTGCTAAATAACATGTTAATTATTATTTTCTGATGATATTCTGTCATAGAGGGGGTTGTTAAGGGCTGACACTGATTACTGAACCATAAATTATATTTAAAATTATCAATTGATTTATTTTACTGATATGAATATGATTTCAGTTTATTACATGCTCCAATCTGAAATATAGATATTTTTTTCGAATAGGGGTGGTTTTTACCCCCCCCTCCAAAAAAGCAACCCTCAGCACAGGGTAGATTTTCAAATAGAGGGTGAGTAGAACCAATTTACAAATTTTCATACGAATCGGTGCTGTATGGGATAAATACACAGTTCACACTTTTTTACCGTCATAGACTGGAGTCTTACATATTTCTCTAATTACAGATATATGAAAGGGTTTCAGTATCACTTCAGTTATAATAATGTTTAATCTTTTATTTGAACTTGTACTTCGGTTGATATGAGTACATAATTTACAGACGATTAATTCACCAACAGAGAGTGTTATTATTCTGATATTTTGCATTGGAGTTGAATATCTAGGTATGTTAAACAGCAGCAAACTGGAAATACGGCAAAGTATTCGAGAAGACGCTGCGAGAAAAAATAACCATCTGGTAATCAACTCTGAGGTTATCGTGTTGGTGGAAAAATGAAAGTCCGAATCTTCTAAAGATCTAAGGTGTTTTCTGGCGCTCATGTATTTAAAACGTATTCGTCTCCCTATCTTTCTCTCACTATCTGGCTGTCCGTAAGTGAGAGAGAAGGAGACAGACGAATACGTTTCGAATATATGAGCGCCAGAAAACACCTCTACTCAGATCATAAGGCAGATATCTGGACTGCCGGTGTTAGGTAGAATCCTCGGCTAAAAGTGCCAGTTTAGGAAACTAGGAGTTAATAGTGACTCGTCTCTTTTTTCTTTAGAAGATTATTGTTCAGCAAGAAGCGACTACTTGTTTTTTTTTTCTTTCATATACAGATTCACACAAAAGGAAAATCCTGTAATGTTCAAAGATAATAGCGTGAATCAAGGGATAGGAGATACGAATTGACATTCACTTGGTATTTTTGAAGTTCGTAAGCCTCAGGAAAAACCTCTCTCGGCAAGGAATTCCAAAACTCGGCTGTTCTATTGAGAAAAGGTCCCTGTGCAGGGAAGGTTCGACAAGTCTCCAAGTTCACAACAAAGGAGTGGGAATCCTGTACTCGTCGAGTTAAACGTGTGGATATTGCCGAGGGTGGAACAATTGATAACAATTCAGAAGAGCATCGACCGTGAAAATATCCATAGAAGAGAGACAAGTCTCCGACCCTTCTACGATGTTCCAATGAAGCGAGCGAGTCTGTGAGTGAAGAATTACCAACAAGACGGATTGCCTTTCTCTGAATAGAATCGAGAAGCCTCAATGAATGTTTTGGTGCCGAACTCCACACATGAGAACTATATTCTAAGACAGGTCAGCCTTGTAGATCATTAGGCGCTGACGAGAAGTGAAGTATTTCTCCGAACGAAATAGAAATCAAAGTTTCTGGGAAGCGAGAGAAAAGAATATTCCTTATCCAGATTATTAGTTACCGTCTGATAAATTTTTGGGAAGGCCTCTACCATTCTCTAGGCAGAAATGCATGCTGTAAAAACCTGTTGCTCATTAGGATATGAGGCCACAAAAGAAATCACTAGTAATGATGAACGAATGTCTTGGCAAAGGAAAGCTTTGACTACTTTTAATAGCCCGGAATCCTACTATGGACAGCCACATTAAAGAGTACTATCGACATTGTAAAGTCATTGGAGGCTATTCACTGTGGCATCATCCCAGTAAAAGGAGAGACTTGTCCTAAGGAAGTTCAAGTTTTGTTACTAGAGTAGTAAACATGTTTTGAATAATTCCTTTTTCCACAAATCGCTAGGAAATTTTGACATTTCAGTCGAAATTTCTCAAAGAAAATGTCGAGATTTACTTTACTGTGAGGAAATAATATTTCCATACAGTTGTTAGTGTTCTACATAAAAGATTGAAAACAGTTTCCATAATGAGCCAAGTAATTTTATGACGAATTTCAACGCACCATTTATTTGTGACTGAAAATATTTGCTATTTTTTCCTATTTTACCTACCTGGTAAAGAATCCAATATTTCCACCCGTGAATATGCTCATTTCTGCATAGTTCACTAAACGAATAAGTAGGTGATTCCAGTCAACTAAATCGTTATGATTTCAATTCCACCAATCACAGAGAACAAAATAACCAGGGACAACCTTGTAGAAACGTAACGATTCTGATAAACATCTTGAAAAATCAATGATTTCAGCGAATTATCTTCAAATGAAACAAAAATTATTCGTAAAAATGGATGTTAACAGTAGTTGTAATACCTCGATTGAAGTGATGAATGAAATTTCATCTTCAAAATCACGGCTTTCTTTGCGAATTCTAAAACTTTGTATCTGTCAATCTGCCATCAATTCCATTGTAATTATCGGGAGTAATTACACGAGTGCTTCAAAATTACCGATAATTTTCTATGAAAGCATGTTGTCTAAAAATTGCATGAGTTTATTTTCATATTTTGTCGAAAGAGTCCGACTCCGAGTGTAAAAATTTGGTATTTATGCCTGTCACGGACACGGACCGAGCGGGTATTTTTCAATACCTACCGGGTATTTACCAGCCCAAAAATGTCCCGCCGGGAATTTATCGCTGTAATTGATCGAAAATGTCCCGCTTTATATGAGATTTTTAACATACGATGGAAATATTCAGTAGTAATAACCCAAGATTTTATAACAGATTTCGAAAGCTTGTTGCTAGGAAACAGACCGACGCCAGGTCCTATGAGCAACAAGCTTAAGAAAGTTTTCATAACATTTTTGAGCCTTCATCATCAATGTTCGAGGGTTATTCGGGTAGAAAATTTATTGCTAATTTTTGATAAAAATTAAGAGTAAAACCAATTCATCCTGCTAAGCCCCACATGGTTATGACCGTAAACTCTCTACCATCTTTTGTTCTCATGTTCACAGCGCAATTCTTAAAAATTGACGTCAATTCTTCCGCCTCCCGATTTCCATTCAAATGATACTTTCTATCATTGCAAAAGTTCATAAATGTTTTCCATACAAATTCTTGACTGTAAACTGTAGTTTTTGGTATATTTAATTCTATAATTTCATTGATATTCCAGATATTCGAAACGTCAAAATCGAAATAAATCAATTTGTATGTATCCATGGCAATATCATAATGAAGTGAAAAGAGCCAATGGGATCTTCTCAGTATAATTTTGTTCTGATTGGTTGTGTTCGATCAGATGACTTCTAATTAACTGGTTTAATTGGTTTTCTACTCGAGCAAAAAAATTTCAGTGTATCTGTGTTTTCTGTATTAGATTAATTCACAAAAACTGAGTGATTCTAGTGATGAATTTATGAACGGCAAAAATCAACTGAAATTGTACAGTTGAAATGGCCTTGTTGGTGAAGGAGTACGCCCTCTGAGACGATCCACTTTATAGTCGTTGGTTCAAGTCTAACAAAATAGTAATTTACGCAACAAGTCCGGAAAAAACTGTTTTCGGTCGTGTTGCGTACACTATTTTTTCGGCAACCGACCCACTTCCCGGACGGTTGCCGAAAAACTGTTTTTTTTGGTACTTTTTGCCAGCGATTGAAAGATTATTACTTTTCAGGTACTATTAATTTCTGGAATTTTTGGGAAATGTCGTCGGCAAGAATTGAATACTGAATATAAAAAAGGATTTTTTCCTTTGAGTTTTCCATAAATATCGAAAAAATAATCTGTATCTGAAAATGATTATCAATATAATACTTACAAAAATATATATTATAGAATAGTGATTTATTTATTTTGCTTGAAGAAGCTATTGTAATAGCGAAACACGTGTCGCGGTTTTGTAAACCCATTGTAAGTGAAAATCATACCGGAAACTGTAATATATTTTTGTTAATATGGATTTTCATCAAGTATCGGCCAGTTCAATTCAATATAATACTTGAAAGAGAGTTCTGAGGCCACATCGCCCTTGGACGTTTCCTGTACAGGCCCTAGACAGTGAAGTAGTCACATAATGCTAGTACAGTCAAGACTACAAAAAAGTCTGCTTTGCACTTGTCCAGCGTTCACTGGCAAATAAAAGTCGATGATTCCTGAAGGTTGCTTGTCTGTAATAATATCAATTGCACCATATACACCAGTTCCATTTGGAGTGACTAGTTAGTTGAGTGTAGTCTTCTTACAATTTCGTTATTGTTAATATAAAACCTCATCAAACTCACCAACACTTCCTCATGAAGCTGCTTGCTTCCGGAGATGAAATCAGAAAGTTGTAATCTTCACAATTCTGAATATTCAATCTGTATTACTTTGCTTCTTACACTACCCTGTGACCTCAAAGATTCATTTTCATTTAACCTAGGTGAAAGATATAAGAAATTTTCCAAACTCATCGATAACAATTCTTCTAATAAAATGATGTCATTTTCAGTCGATGAAATGGAGACAACAATGGGAAGTCGATGGAGCATTGAAAGACTGGAAGCCTCCAGAAGTTGTGAGTCTATATCACCCTAGCGGTACGAGTGGCCATGACAAAGATGGCGCTCCAAGTGAGTCTACTTCAGATCCATATACCGTTTATTGGTTTTCAAAGAAATTCTCTACGAAGTAGCCATTTTCAACATTTTTCAGTTCTTTCAGTTTCCTGCAAGCTGTACGCGTTATACAACCATTTTGACGAAAGTAAATACTTTCACAGTGTTTTTTTTTTTCATGTGATAATAATTAATAATAATAATAGATTTTATTGATAGGTATCGTGCACAAAAATGAAGTATATAAATATATATTGAGAATAACCCTATCAAATGGCAGGATTCATTCCCCATCTATGACACAAGTGTCATAGTCAGGTTATGCTCTTCCATCCAACCAGAATATATTCATTATAATACCAAGAAGCGTCGCAACTGCAAATCCATCGAGTATTTTGTGATGCAGTATTCCAAAAACTTGGTCATAGTAATTATAAAGACCGTTGCCAAATCAAATTTACCCATTGCTAAGCTTGCTTTTCATTTGAGGGCTCAAAACATAGCAATAGAAACCTGAATGTAGCCTTTTATTCATGCATGATTTGACGTCTAGCTGACTTGATTTGTTTATTTCGCAGTTATTTGTGTTCCTTTCGTGGGTTTCGACGTTGTTGGACTTTTACATTCCGCTACCAGACAGGATCTGATCAAAATGACGATAAAAATTCTGGAAAAGAATTTGGCAATGGCTGCCAAAACTGGTGAAAATCAAGTTGTCGTCATTTTCGATATGGAAGGCTTCAACTTGCGTCAGTATGCTTGGAGGCCAGGTATGGAAATGAATAGAATCCGTTGACCTAGGACTGATTTTATGAACGCTTTCATTAGGGCATGGATCCAAAAACATTTTTTTTCGTTATTGATTGTCTCAATACCACCTAGGTCGATAAATAATAGTTTGAAAAATGAAAAACACGCTTTCGTGAAAAAATGAACTGAAAATTAAAAAATATATATTTTTTAATTGGAATTGAGAATAGTTTGAATAAAAAAACGTATTAGCATTGTAAAAAAGCGTAGGGTGCATTGTGTCAATAGAATAATTAAAAAGCACCCATGCATTATTACATTGCAATACATTTTTTGTCAGTCACATTATTCCCAATTAAAATTTACCTTTTTTTAAATTTTCATTTCATTTTTCACGAAAGCGTGTTTTTCTAGTTTTTAAGGTATAATTAATTGTTTGCATTTTAGTTCATTTTTCACAAAAGCGTGTTTTTTTATTTTTTTAAGCTATTATTCATCTCTCATTTTATTGTTATTATGACCATCAGCACCAAAATGCGCAACATGGAGAGTGTCTTGAAGTAGCAGGAATTTCACAGAAGCATATTATATTATTGAAAACTGCAAATTTTTTTGTGGATTCTAAATATTGAAGTTTCATTGATGATGAGTGGGGCATTGCCGGTAAATGCAAAAAGGAAATAAAAAAAATTGACAAAAAAGTTCAGTTAATTGACAACTGAGCTGTGATTTTTCTCAGAAATCTGAATTTTTTCATAAATTACGACGTAATCTAGTCTTCACATCTGATGACTCACCATTATATGGGACTCTTCCGTCAACTTAGAGCGATCGAGTTCTTCTATCCTAATACTGTCCAGAGATCTTACGCGACTAATTTGTGAACAGTCGAAGCCCAACTCAGGATCAATGATTTGCTCGAGAAAACATCTACTACATCATACTAGTTTCTCTTCCAGAGTCTCCATACCAGCTCGAGAAACAAAAATTCAAAGAAACATTCACTTCAATAAAATTAACGATCACTTGGTGAAAAAAATAGAATGGGGTAACATGAACTTGGTGGAATTTATCGCTAGGAAAACCCAGGCATGTCTCTTCTCAAGGAAAGCCGATCTACCATCATCATGTCAGAAGTAACTATTACTACTAAGTCAAGTATCTCGATGCCAGGAATTACGATCAGTGATAATCTCTCATGGAAAACCATGCGAGATCGACGCTAATGGTGATTCCCAGAAACTTAGATATCTATTTCGTGCGAAGAAACACTTCACTTCTTGTCAGCTTCTAATGATCTACAAGGCTAAAATACGACCTGTCTTGGAGTATAGTTATCATATGTGGAGTTCGGCCCCAAACATTCATTGAAGTTTTTCCTGAAGCTTACAAACTTCAGAAATTCAATGTGAATGTTAATTCGTATCTCCTATCCCTTGAATCATGTGGTCTCCTTTGAACATTACATGGCTTCCCTTTCGTGTGAATCTGCATAAAAAAAAAGATGTCTGCGGTACCGTAGCTATTTTTTTAGGGAACTGTTTTGACATTGGTCTAATTACATGTATACCATCTAATCCAACATTTATACGGACTGACGGTATATCTGTATCAAATACTTAGATCCCGTATCCTTCGCCAAAAATATCGTTCTATTTGAGGTCGCAAATCGTTTATTCAAAGGTCTAGTCAGGATGCTAGTAAGGATATCCGAGCGATTTTTTCATATTATTACATTGTCCTTGATAAGTATGCAAAAATTAAAATTAATCAGTCGTTTCAAAGTTGGTCAAAACCGCGTCCAAAGTTTCCGTTACAAACATAGATACCTACATACCAAGCTAATGATGAAAAATAATAATAATAAAAATGTTCGAAAGATGGTTTGATTTATAGCCGGTCTTTAAGTGTGCTCACCGACTCTGTCGAATGTTTCATACATTTTCCTGTAACGAGGAATGGGCGAATTCGGTTTGCTTTTGGGATATCTCGTCCATAGACAGATGGCGCAATGACGGCTAATTTTGCATGTCGTTCGCATCAGCTTTGTTCAAGGTATGATACTGTGAGAGAATTTGATTTTTAATTATGGAAAGACATTGACTTCATGTTGATGAAGGCACTACCTTGTACTGATGCAAGTGTGCCCGTCCTAATAATTGAAAATCAATTCCTTCATGTGTATCGCCAGAAGCATATGCAGGATTTCGTTTGTGAAGAAACCCGCATTGGTACCGGTCATATATAATACAATCTCCTTCGTGGTATTAGCCAGGGGAGTGGTTGTTTTCTGATAGGTGGCAGCCAGCAAGGTGATTTGATTTTTGACCAGTCTTCAAGAATGCTCACCGTCTATGTCTAATGTTTTTCTTTGCGTTTTTTTATTATTTCATCTTGATTACGAAAATATGCTATAAAATCTCTATAATATTGCCCATAGTGAATAGACAAGTTTGTTGAGCAGTATTTTCGGTTTTACTATTCGGTTCAAGGTTTAAAATAATATTCTTGTTTTTTTCAGCTGCTGAAATGGTTATTTCCCTCATTCAGATGTATGAAGCAAACTACCCCGAAATTTTGAAGGCGTGCTATATTATAAATGGTACGTTACCCGACATTCGTTCTATGGCTATCTGAGAGTAATTTGAATCAATTTCAGCTCCCAGAGTATTCGCTATTGCATTTAGCGTGGTCAAGAAGTTTTTGAATGACTATACATTGGGAAAAATTCAAATATTCAAAAGTAATCCACACAAATGGAAACCTGCGATTCTAAAGAACATCACCCCAGAAAATATTCCTAAACAATACGGAGGGACGTTGTGTGATCCTGATGGGAATCCAAGATACACGACAGTGGTAATTTTTTTTATATTTTTATAAGAACAATGTGTTGAGTGTGATATCACCTCCGGGGTATCTCCAATATCCGAAAGAAACCTGTAATGACTGAGAAATTTGAAGGAATGATTATACATATTGATATTTGGTTCATGAATATGTAAAAGCCATTGACACATAATTCTGTGTACGAGAAACAGCCCGAGGAAACTCGGTCAATATTATAAGCAATTATAAATTTGGTAACAGTTAATTAGTTGCTACTTCAAATAATGACCATCATCTGGTGAAATCTAGTGGAATATTTACGTCTTTATAGGAGTTTTTCTTGAATTTTTCAAACCATTGCGTACTCTAGTGATTAAATGCATATATTTCCAATTATGATTTGATACATTCTACAAGATGTTTCGGAATTCGACGGGAACAAATTACGAATAAAAGTGTGTCCCGTCCCAATAATTGAAAATCAATTCTGGTGGTGTATCGCCAAGAGCATATGTGGAATTTCTTCTGTGAAGAATCCCACACTAACACCTGTTGGATGTAATCCAATGCCCTTCGTGGTATTAGCCAGGGTAGTAGTTGTTTTCTAATAGGTGTTAGTCCGTCAACCTACAGTGTAGGTGAGTTGAGGCTGGCCTGAACAAATTGTTCATTTTTAGAATATTTGGAACAAATTACCATTTTCCACATAAAGTTGAACAGGTGATGAAAAAATCTGTTCAAAATAACGAGTCAGTTGTATAGAAAATAATGCAATTAATACAAGGCATTCCTTAAATATGCAAATATTGAAGAGCGTAAATCTACATAATGATAGGTTGCCATACAAACCATTGTTTTAAAATTTTCCGTAACGAAAATAAGACGTGTTGGAGTTTTATTAAAACGGAAATTATTCAATCTTTCCGGCACCATATGGGACATGTTAGTGATATTTGGTAATGAGTAACAGTTTTTAAAAGTATATTTCTTTCTATGAAACAATTATTTTCACCTCCAACAGTGACGTGGGTAAGGAATTTTTTCGATAATAATAAGCATAGTTTTTTTTCAAATCCAGAGTTCTTTTCTTCGATACGTCGTTTTTCAATAAAAAAAATCCTAGTATTTCCCAAGAAATTATTCAAAAAATGTATTTTATTGATTTCGATCTCAATTCAGTTTTTGAATTTCCTAGGCAGTAGCTACACATTTTTCGATTGAATAATAGTTCTCCAATTCAACAGTGGCATGCGTTCGATCATTAACCTTGATAATTTCTACCATTTTTTCTTGAACTCTCAGTACCTCGTATTGTCGTAACGGAATATTCTGGAACCATGATTTGTATAGCAACCCATCATTATTTTTTCATGTTGCAACACCCTATATATCAGCTATTACTGTCCTGAAATATTGCTGGTTTTGAATATGTCGGACAAACTAGAACCTCTTACAGGAATTCCCTTGTTGAAAATGGATTTTTTCTAGAAACTAACAATATCTGTATTTTCATTTTGCAACTTTATCGCCCTGTTTACCTAAAACTACTTGATTCTGTACACATCTTAAGTATATTATTTACGTATCTATTTTCGAAGAGATCGAACAGATTGCGATGAATTCAATTGGTCAATGATTGGTGAAAATTTATAATATAAAAAAAAATTACGAAAATGAACCCATCGATAGTGAGACTCGTACAGGAAACTGTGACTTTCGTTAAACGGTATGCGTTTTGTTTGTCGAATTCTGAAGCATCTTGTAAAAATAACACAACGTGTGAAGAAGTACCTAGAGTATATTCGATTGGTTACCAATTTTCCAGGTCAAGCAAGGTGGAAAAGTTCCTGAATCATACTACATGAGAAATTTGGAGGCACCTGAAAAGGATCAAGCGCGAGAATTCAAAAATGCTGTGATAAAGAAGGGCGAGAAACTATGCCTACATTTCATTGTAGCTGATGAAGGATGTTTCCTCAGGTAAATTGAAAATTGATGTATAGAGTCAACCTTATAGCTGCGATCTGTTTGAATAAATCAAGCACGTATCAATTCACTTTCATTTCTTGTTTGAATATCAATTGGTGAACGAGCGGGAAATATTTTAAGCATATTTTCAATATTGTCATTTCAACTCCCTCGACGAGGTGAGATCCAACCCTTAATCGTGTTCTACCTTATAGCGTAGTAACCAACTCTTGAATGAGATAGAGACAGATATCTATATCTAGCGATACCTCGTTTGAAAGGTCATCAATTTCTTTTTTCACTGCTTTGTTTATTGTCGTCTTTTTATATTTTGATACAGTAGATACAGGAAAAAACATAATTTTTTTTCGATTGTGTTTTTCCCATTTTTGAGTGATTTATGGTATTATTTCATTTAAAGTTTGATCAAGTTCTCAATGAGAGACGGATTTAGACCATTCCAAAGTGGTCGCCCATCTACCACCTCTGGAAATGAAATCGTGTGAAATTCGTCACAATATTTCTGTCCAACTGTTCTGAAGTGGTCCTGAGGCAGGTTCTATTGCAGCGCGAACAAAACTACAATTTCATAAATTTAATTTTTCATCTCCACTCAAGACATTTTTACATTCTTCCTTCTTATCTCTTGTACATTAATTACAATCTTCCTCATTTTGATTTATTACAATTATATTATTCTATTGATACAATAGGATTTTGATGGGCTTCAACAAAAGGGTGAGATAATATCACTACATGGTTTAAAACAAAGTCGCTTCCCGCTATCTGTCTGACCTTATGTATGCTTAGATCTTCAAAACTACTCAACGGATTTTGAAACGATTTCTTTCATAGTGATTCAAGAGGGAGGTTCAATATGTATCATACATGCATAATATGGTAGAGAAATACTGATTAATTTAGAGTTTTTCGATGTGATTTCGTAATCCATACAGCACCCGATATCCTATGGACGTCCAATTCATGTCCAGTTCATGTCGGAATAGCCTTGAACCAATTTTGGATATCCATAGGATATCCAAATTTTGGATATCCAAAGTATTCCCAGTAAAAAATATCCATACGATGTACAAAATGGATATCCTTTCGGATATCCACGATGGATATCCATGAAGGATATCTTATGGACATCCATTTCGTACATTTATTGTACAAATAATTAATGGTTCTTCCGCCGTGGCACCCTACGAATTGGCAACGTGATTGGGCCTTTTACATAGACATTCCAGCAAAAAAGTTGATATATTTAACTTTTTATCCTTTTAAATAATATTTGAAAGCGTCACCTCAGAAGACGTGACGCTCGACGCGAAATGCAAAAGCGCTGCATTGTGAACTCATCTTGACTCGGTTTCCTGACGTGCAACCGTCTATGACGTCTGTCAAATGTCGTAATTTTGAGAGTCGTTGAGTGTTGGGTCGGTTTGAAATTATGTTGAACTGAGTTGAAGCGTTGTGGTTTGCATTGTGCAATAATTGTGTTTATGAAGAAACGAAAAATAGTGGTGTGTTAGTTGATAATTGTTAACTGTGATCATTAGCATTTACCGTGAACGTGAACTTTTGGAAGGAAGCAAGTGAATTGTCGAGTACTATATTCATGTTTTTCAAATCGAGAACTATTTAAATTCATCAATAACTTTTCTGTTGAGAACTCTTGGCAAACTATTTTTGAAATTTAAACTATATCAAGTATTTTATTTGAGAAGTGATGAAAAAATTGAAAATTATTATTAACGACATAAGTTTTTTGATCGTACGTCTACCACTCTCCAGTTTACCTTAGTTTGTCTAAATTTTTTGAATACAGCGAAACCAATCTAGCAGAACATTTTAAATTGCACATACGGTCACGTTGAGTGCCTTATCACAGGATATATTACTGACTATAATCCGTTGTCCAAGAAGTGTGCAGCACTTTTTCACATCTCAAGCTAGGTTGGTTTCTCTGTAACGAATTGCACAAATAATTATGTAGAATTATGAACGATATCTTATGGACGTTCTTGATGGATATCTCATGGATGTCCATAAAGTATATCTTGTAGATATCCATGATGGATATCTTATGGGTATCCATGAAGGATATCTTATGGATGTCCATAATGGATATCTCATGGATGTCCATGAAGGATATTTTATGGACGTACAGGTTGGCGGCCTAAGAATGTCCATTGGACGTCCATTGAATATCCTTTGGATAAAAACTGTACGTCTATCGGATGTCCAAAATATCCTTAATGGATATCCATTAGATATCCACTGGATGTCCATGTGTTGTGTTTATTAATAAACACATTTTTTGCGATTACATTCCAAACCCTTGCTGAACCCTACGAGATAGATCAAATTATGTACCAGGTCCATTTTTTGGGTTTTCTCTCCCTAGAAATGAAAAGGAAAAAGTTTTTAGTTCTTATAATATCTGTTGCTTGGCAAAATGGTATATTTATCTTACCCTGATTCGTAACTGCAAATTGAAAAAATGCAAATTTGAGTGACTGTTTCCTCGTTACATATCATATTTTAATGAATTTGGAGATATGATTAATGAATTTATCGAAAAAATGCATATACGTCTTTTACCTTGGCGACGATTCGGAAGCTAGTCTGCCTTCTTTTTTAAGACTATTCTGGAAAATTTTCAGTGGAATAGCAATTTTGGTACGTAGTGTCAAACAAATAATATAAAGACTTAAAACATTTTCCTTTCCATTTCTAGGGGAGAGAAAATCCAAAAATGGATTCCAGAATAATTTTGCCACCTCAACAAACGTCCAAACAATATTTAATGTCCTATTACTAGAGTATTGAACACCTTGAAGAGGTCTACAAAAAAGTCCGCGATGGTACTGTCAATGTCATTACGGTATATAATACAGGTAATAGAGGATTTTGTTTTGCAAAATTAGGCAGGAGTTATTTTATTGCATGGATAGTTGCAGTCTGACGTACTTAACCTAAAAACACAAAATACTTACAAAAATGGCGAACGGAAGTGCCGCCATTTTGTGAAAAACCGTTTGGGCCTGTATCTCCGTAACCGTGCACTTTAGGCCCACAATTATGAGGACCTTTTTTATAGATAATTAAATTTCCTATCTTTTTTATCCGATAATTTTTTCCGTAGCACTTACCGTTCACGACTTATATTATTATTACTTTTTGTTTATTCACTTTTTAACCGATATATCTTTAAATAATTGTTTAAACAATAAATAGTTTATTATGAAACTTTCAAATCGATGAATTTTCTACAACTTTTATTTGAAACTTTTTTCTCTAAAGTTAATATTTTTGAAGTTACAACGCGTTCAATGTTGTACTACTGAGTACAAGGTTATTAAGAACGAAGTATGCATAGCGTAATGATGCGATTCCGATACATAATGAAAAAAAATATGAAAATGCAAATGCAGAACTGGCTGTGGCAGAGCCTGTGGGTGCCGAAAAGCAGGATTGGACTGTACGGTAATCTGTGAGAACTGCACAGAGGAAACGTGCACTAATCAGCTGAAAGTAATCGTCAACAATACAGAATTGTGCGACATCGATGAAGATATTGGTGATGATTATAACGACAAATTAATAGAGGCGTTACAATCTTTATATGCCACTGACGAAGATAACG
This sequence comes from Zygogramma bicolorata, assembly GCA_032362365.1. Lineage (NCBI taxonomy): Eukaryota > Metazoa > Arthropoda > Insecta > Coleoptera > Chrysomelidae > Zygogramma > Zygogramma bicolorata. The sequence goes on from JAVJAQ010002294.1 coordinate 827,472, forward strand.
AAGAGGAAGAGGAGAATGTAACCAACATCGAAACTTCACCACCCTCGAAACGCCAAAGAGTCAGATAAGACATATGATTCATTTTGGTGTACATTTGTAAAAATAAATTTCACATATATTCTTCAATGAATATTCCATTTTTTTATTTGCGTGTTCAATTATGGCAGTAGTTTTAAAATAATTGTAGTAATATTTAATTGTATAAAAGAAAATACAAAGAAAAAATTTTAATGGGTATTCGCTATTTCTTGCAGGTAAGAACTCGAATTATTAATTATTCATTAAATCAAAAAAATTCTAAAATTCATATTTTTTTTATTATGTATCGGAATCGCATCATTACGCTATGCATACTTCGTTCTTAATAACCTTGTACCCGGTAGTACAACATTGAACGCGTTGTAACTTCAAAAATATTAACTTTAGAGAAAAAAATTTCTAATAAAAGTTGTAGAAAATTCATCGATTCAAAAGTTTTATTATAAACAATTTATTGTTTAAACAATTATTTAAAGAGATATCGGTAAAAAAGTGAATAAACAAAAAGTAATAATAATATAAGTCGTGAACGGTAAGTGCTACGAAAAAAATCATTGGATAAAAAAGATAGGGAATTTAATTATCTATAAAAAAGGTCCTTATAATTGTGGGCCTAAAATGCACGGTTACGGAGATACAGGCCCAAACGGTTTTAAGTATTTTGTGTTTCTAGGTTAAGTACGTCAAACTGCAACTACTTATGAAATAAAATAACTCCTGCCTAATTATGCATTATGGACACGAGTAGTTCGCTCCCTATTACCTGTACTAATATGGATAACCGACAATAACAATTTTTTATGAATGCGAAGCCGGGGCAGGTCGCTAGTAGACGATAAAACGAAGTTCAAACCATGAACTCTTTCACGCAGAAAATTGTCCAACCTATTGAAATAAGCGATGCAATTCGTTGTTTTGTTGCGGTATTATCGGAATCAAATCGATTTTCAAATAACTTACCCTTAAAGTCCTTGAATTTATATTTATTCTCTTATATCGACAGTTCCATCACGAGTTTTTCATCACAATCTTGAAATTAGTGACCATTTTTTCCAGGTGGGAGTTCAGTACGGACGGGCACGACATAAAGTTCGGCATAACTCTGAAGGACGAGCAAGGAGTGGAGAGTCCTGTAGTGCGACACAGGCGGTTTCCATCGCATCAGATGGACGAAAACGGTGCCGTGGCCTGCCAGGCACCGGCAACATGTGAGTTTTCAGGTCGAAATCGATTGTTTTGAGAACACCTAGGGCCCTGATGTACATGTGAAACCGATACAAATCGACACACATTCTAGCACATTGCTCATGAAATCAATAGGACCACCTCGAACTGATTAATTTTTTGGTGTGACTCTGTGATGCTCGAGCGTATTCATCGGTTCATCCAAGTCTTTCAATCGTGTTGAAATGGTTCGCTATTTTTCGAAATGTCACTAGTTTCAAGAGATACCTACTCATTTTTTGGTAATGCTGATTGAAGACAAAAGAAGACCACTGGGATTTTCAATTCACACGCTAATTTTGAATTCGTGTTGGTTACAAGAAAAAATACTACTACTACTACTACTTATACTCGTTCGTCAATTTTTGTGAAGATATGTTTACATTTACTACTTTGGCTTGTCAAAATTTTCGTGTAGTGTCCGACTGCCCCTCCCTAACCGCTCCCAGGCATGAAAAAATCTTTAGATTTTTTTTACGTCTGTTTCCCTTTCAATAACTCATGATGGATTAATGAAACATTATTTTTCATCTTCACTACCACTTCGAGAGATGTACTGATGGCAATTAGTGCAGAACTTCATCCCGTATTATAAAGTGTAAATGAAAAATGTCAATGTTGATGCATAACTTGAACTTTTCAAAATAAATGGCTCATCTTTTGCTAGAATGTGGTTGACAATGTTCCTTGTTGAATGGTGTAATGTTTCGTACTTCCATTGTCTATATTATAAACTCAATATATCATAATATTGAAACCTGTTATAGACACTTCCATTGTCTATATTATTAATTCTATAACAGAGGTTTCAGTATTATGATATTGAATTAATAATATAGCCATTGGAAGTCCGAACCATTACCATTTGGCTCATCTTTCATAATGGAAGAGGAAGTTGAAGTGGAGATGAAAGTGAATGTTACATTATTTATAATTTATGTAACATTCACTTACAACTCAAGTCAGTTGAAATTAATTGTTCAATTTACTATATATGCAACTTTTCGCCAGAAAAAAGTGTTTATTCGTGTTTGAAAATGAAAATCATCTGAACGTCTGAAAAGATGTTCACTATCTTCTTCACTCATCCTTACACTTTTGAGATTCTATAAGTTGCATGAACTCACAAAAACTATTCCATTCCCATATGAGGTCAATCCCTTATTTTGAAAGATCATGAAACACACTAGAAGTGAAATATAAGATTTATACACATAACTACTAAATTCCCTACTAAATGTATTTTATTGGTTAAAATTCACAACATTAGAGGCAATGGTGATGAAAACCAAAATGAAGAATCTAGTATCAAGTTTTTCAGGATACATTCTCCATGATATTGCGTTTTACGTCACGTGTATAATTATATTCAATAACATGAAGAGTATATCGATTTTAATTCATCTCCTTAGTTCATACACCATCATTTTTTTTGGAACTAAGAAATAAAATTTTTGTTGATTCCAGATACCGTCACCTTCGATAATTCTTATAGTTTACTTAGGAGTAAAAAACTGCGATACTGCATTTTTGTCACGCCGCCATTAGATAAAATGAATATTTTACCTACGGATGAAGAATTGAAGGAATTGAATTCGAATAAAGAAGAAACAGAAGCGACATCTTCCAGAACTCCGCAGACCGTTCCAGAGTCTACCGAATCTCCGCCAGTCCACTGAAAACGTAGGAAAGTTTGATAGGGAAATTTATTTCATTCAAAGGATAATATTTCGGGCCCAGTTACTTCGAATCTGCTAAAATCTATTTTTATATGAGTTTGTTCAATAATAAAACCTAAAATAATATGCTTGTTTGGTTTTTCTGTTTAAAAGTTTGTCTTCGAATATCACTTTATAAAAAATGTATTCCCAGACAGCACAGTCATTCATAGAATATCCTCCGAGAATATTCGAAAGTTCCCAGAACATTATCACAACATGATTCAAATATTCTAGGCATGCCCTATGCATATTCGAAATGGACGATTTTAAATATTCTGAGAATATCCTTCGAAAATACTGACTTTCCTTAGTTTCTATGAATGTTCATAGAATATTCTCTAATAATATAAAAACATTCTCAGAATTTTGTGAAAATATATTGAAAAAGATAGAAAGAAAAATTATCAGTGACATCATAAGGCAGACGCGGTCACCCATCCCTAACTGCGCCTATCGTTGCTTTACCTCTGTGATTGAACCTTCCTCTGCATTGGCCTTCTTATTGAAGATATTTAAAAAACAATGAGCTTCAATCACAATTTATATTATTTGGACACGAATTGCGGCTGGCATATTTTTCATCCTAAAAATTGAAATATTTTTGTTGATGATAGAGAGAGATGGTTTTTGATATCACTACTTCGGAATCGGAAACTCACATTTGTAGAAGAATTAACAGCTAATATGAAATACAAAAAAAAGGCACGATTCCGTGTATATCCTCAAAATATTCGAAGGAAATATATTAAGAACATATCGATAACTGTATGTTCTCAGAATATTTGTTACAGGACGAGAATGTTCTGGGATCATTCTCAGAACATTCTATTGGGATATTTAAAACTTAGTATATTTCGAACATTGTCAGAATATTTAGATATTTCTGTATATTCATCGGATATTCGAACGGATTGAAATAGGGATATACCGAATGAATCTTCATAGAATATTTGTTACAGGATGAAAATATCCTGGGATTATTCTGAATACATTTCATTGGGATATTCTAAAAAAAGTATATTTGAGCGTTGTGAGAGTATTCATGGAATATTATGTGCTGTCTGGGTTATTATTCGCTAAATGACCCACCGCGAACGAGGATAGTCTTCGGTCTATTTGCAGAGAAAGCTGCAACCCTTCACAGAAATCAGAATTTCGATATTGGAGATGATTAGATTGACAAATTCAATGACAGACAGCTGTTTCGACCCGCCCTAGAAATTACAACTATGAAAGAGGTAAAATCAAAAAATATACACACTCCCTAAACAGCTACTCCCTTGCCTAAATATGGCACGACAAACACTACGTTACGTAGAAATCACTCTTTTTGTTAGATTTGTAAACTAAGCATATGGAAATTGAATGAAGTAGAAAGCATACATAGAAAATATCTACAAAATGAATTTCGCATTTTTTTTATTTTACTTCTTCCATAGCAGGTTTTTCTATTTTTTGATTCACAGAAGAAAGCTAAAACAATTCCTCAAATTCATTATTTTCTTCCCGAAAATACCTAAATTGGTTATTGTCAGAATAGTCTCAACATCATTGATGATTTCGCAAGATGATTCAACCCAAAAATCCATTGATAATTATTCTCCATAGTTCATTTTGATTCGTTCAATCTCCGTTTCTCAAGAACCCAAGAATAAACATGAAAAATATATCGGAAGTCATTCCTCTCAAATTCTTGTGTTATTTGTATTGAAGAATTTGTCTGCATGCCGTGATCATTTCATTTATTGTTAATTATACAGACATTAATACATCTATCATAAAAATATATTCCTTTGGGATTTGAAGAGAAATTATTCTAGAATCTGGATCAATTTGGGAAATGGAGTTCAATTGGGTTATAATAAAATATTTATTTGATACAGGTTTTCGCTAAAAGGTATACATGAATTCAATCTTCTTCGTCATTTAGGAGCATGTTCACCAAATCAGCTTTATCGCACTGTTCTCCTTCCAGTCGTTGAGGACTCCCCCACCTCACCATCGTAGGTAAAACTCGTAACTTCGTTTTCGGGTCTTTCCTGAAAGGGCACTCAGGATCCTTCCATCTGAAAAATACAAAAGTGGTTGACTCTGATTCCATATATTCAGAATCAAGCAGATCGTCTGAAGAGGAAAATAGGAGGACTCCTTGGCAAACATTTTCAGATCGACAAATACAGTTTCTACTAGTTCGATTATCTGGGCTCTATTTTAATTCACAAGATGAAGAATATTTCCCGAATATGACCTTGTATGGAAATAATGATAGGTACATGAGGTCTGTATGAATAGGATGATAAGAGAGCAATTATCGTAAATGATTGCACAAGTTCATCAAAATCAATAATTATGTATAAAATAAAGCGTGTTGTATAATATCTGCATAAGTTACCATCAAAATATTTAAAGAAAGAGCCAGACTCCAGAGCTTTTTGTACCGCAAAAAATAGAACAGCAAATGAGATTCAAATTCATAATATTTATATTTACCTACTTTTGCTATTTTTTAATGTCAAATATATATTTGATAAAAACATTTCCCAGATTAGCTCTCATTAATATCCGCTGAAGTTTCAATGACTAATAATGTATTATTGAATCCGTTTCAGTTGTATTAATTAATGAGAGGACTTTATTTCCACAATCATAATAACTGTAAAACTGTTTTGCAATGGAATGAAATTAGAATCGTCGATAAATATTCAGGATGTTTAACCACTGAGGACAACAAATCAAGATAATTACATAGTAATATAATCCATTTGATAACAGAATGAGACTGTCGATATAGACGTACATTCCAATTATTCTGTATATTCCTTCTGGAATGAGAATGAGGTGAGATAATGTTGAAAAAATCAATTCGGCATTATTTTATTCAGCTTTACTTCTTTTGGGATGAATTATCTCCGGACTAAATTCTGCAATATACACATTTTAGCAACGAGTAGCCGTTACCGAATAAACCTTCTTACATATTCTGATTCAATGGAAATATGAAACTTTTCATTGGGAAATCAGTTAGAAAAGTGACGACAAAGGAAATAATTATTAAATACTCACGTTGGGCGATCTCCTACGACCACCTTCACAAAATGAGAATTGGGATCAGCTTTCTCCAACTCCTTTTCAATTACTGGCCAAGCTGAAAAATAAAATAAACATGATTATTATCAAGCCCGAAACGAAAAAATCGGCCTGCTTGGGGAACTGCGGGGACCAAGACAGAAACAACTTTTTTCCTACTATTTTGAACCGTCCATAATGTATTTGACAACTGTTAGGTAATGGCTCATTTAGAATACACCTGTATTCTAAATGAGTATTGTATTCTATTGGCGGACGCTTTTGAAAACTATTGGATATGTAACATTTGAAATGATGAATTTGATCTCATCACTGCATTTTATTGTCCTCAAAACAAATTCAGCGAATTTTCGTTTCAAATTCTTTGAAATTGTGTTGAAATGATATTTTTGGGAAATTTGAGTCGGACAGTTTTTGGATTGGTACTTATCTAGTTATATCCATGAGGCAGGACAATGGCCGCGTCTAACAGCTGACAGTGCTTAAAGCCGCTGCACAAAATTTGACAGTTTTCCATAGTGAAATGTCAAATGTCTTGAAGCGGTTTTAAGCTGTTAGACGTGGCCATTGTTTCACCCACTTGCTGTCCAGTGTCTCGTTGACAATTGAAAATGAGGGATAACGAAGAATTTTGTGCTACACTAGCAGAAATTACCGCACAAGCATGGTAGGTGTAGAAAAAGTAGAAGGATAAGGCTAGAAATGCCGCACTCGTGCTCCCAATTTTCGCTTGTGCGTAATCTGCTACTTATCTTTCTCGTTACGTAATATATTATTATAATACACGATTTAGAAGAAAAACAGCAGAAATATTTGACAAATGTTGACAATCATGCCCAAGTGCCAAACATATGCAAGTCAGAAAAGAAACAAAAACAATTCCCATGTGAGACTTTTATAGCAAAGCAGTTAGTAAGTAGTACTGTATTGTATTTTATCTACACCCGTACTCTAATAATACACTTATATGCCCACAACCCGTTTTACAATGAAATCCATTACGATACAGATTTTTCATTACGATACAGATTTTCAACCAATAGAAACCCATTATTTTTCAATCAAGCATGATGTGCATGCTCTGCATTTGACATTTGTCAAGTCAAAATTGGTATACTTAGGTATTGAACTTTTGAAGAATATAGCCAAACTTCGATAATCATAACAAAATGTCTGATACCAGCGATATGGGAGAATCACCTTCGACACCTTCACCGACAGAAATGCAGTTAGAATGATTAAATTTTTCATTTGACAAATGCATGATTTATTACTTATTTTTTCATTAAAATTTTGTGGGCTCTCCGTAGCCGAGCCGTCTGTGGCGCCGACATTGATTATTCTTCCTGGAGAAGACATTGGTTCGATTCCGGTCTCGAGTAATCTTTTTCTCCTTTGATTTTTGATCTTCTTTTCATATCTCATCGTTTTATTTCTCGAAGTAATACTATTAATTACAATTTTGTGAAATTTTTCAAAGAAATTCGTTAAATTAGTATCATTGTGTGCAATACAAATATAACTATAATATTTGTAGTTCTTCACTATTTATCGGGTATAGATAAAATAGCGTATGCAACTCGCATGTAATGGTTATTAATACACTCGCATAAACCATACAAAACTCATCTTCGGCTCGTTTCGTATCCCGGTTTATGCTCATATATTAATAACCATCATCACACGATCGTATCATAATATACTAATATACAATACAAATGGAAGGAGCTAACTGCTGGAGGTGGTTCTCAGAGTATTGTAATTCTTGATCATTTTCTAATTTTCAACATTTCATTTCAGCATTACTTATGCCCATCTCATGTCAGTCCTCAATTTCAATTACAAGTGAGCACTTGAAGCTGTGATAATAAGCAGCTGAAACATTTTATTTTCTATTAATGAAAATATAATTACTTCGGTTTGATTATGCATTTGAGTACAAGTACATCTGAAACAAATGTTCAATATCGTAAAAAGTTTATCACATTATACTCAAATTCGATATGGAACGATTATTGTAGAATTCTAGAATAATTCAGTATGTCGGAACCGATTACTCCCGGAATAATTATCATTATTTTCATTTTGTGATGAGAGCCAACTGAAATGGAAGACTTTCACTTAGTTGAGGTTAACTTTTCAATATCATCCCTAACCGTTTAAGCAAACTCAAAAAAATTGTTTATGACAATGGAATGATACCAAGATTTTGATAAATTGATAGAAAAAATATAATTATAGTCATTGCATTTGCTCTTTTTTCTATACACTCCGCAAATATTTGATTCATTATCAGCACTGAAAACGATAAAATGTAATGGAAAATCCATTTATGATGTTTGTGTGTGTCCTGAAGCAAACGAAATCCTCCGGGTAAATCGTTCAAATAGAAAATAATACACTGTAAGTGGTGATAAGGTCTGTTATTATCAGCAGCTGATATTAACATATCATACGCTGGTATCATAAATCAATAAGGGGGGATGTTTCTCGTCATTCATTGCTCACTATGTGCTTGGTAATGTCAATATTGCCATTCTTCGTGAATATAATTTGTCTACGGAGAAGTTGAAAATTATACCTTCTTATTAATGAATGACTCGACATGATAATCATATTTCATAAACCTCAGCTATTTCTCAAGAAAATTGCCACACAGATATGCAAGATATAATTTACTGTAATAGCGACATTTTTGTCAATAAAAATGGAATAGCCCTGAGCGAGAGAGACCATCCTCGAAAAGAATTGAATGCTGTGGCTGGTAAAATAGCTGTGAAACCAGTAACGTTTTATTTCTGAAAACTGTTTGTCGATGGAGAAAGTGTTGGTGTGTACACGTTATTATATAGTGTTAATATAAACACTGAATTGCAATGAGCGAATGATTTTTTCATTCGAAGAAAAGGTAAGGGGTCTGGAATGTACCACGAGATCGACGAAGTTCTTTTCCGACCTCTTATTCTTCTTCTGAGAGCACTAATGCCCACTTTCCAACCTGAAAGAGTGTTGAAATGGGCATGTTTTCGAATTGTTGTAATTTAACAGTTTCAATAAGTCCTTTTTGAATAATACCAAGGAACAATTATGGATAAAATAGAACAGATGAATTGGGTTAGAACTCGGTTAGGAAACATATCAATGGCTTCGTTCAGCGGTGCTCAACCGTTGAGTGATGTGCCAACTTGTTCGGCTGAACGGACCGCTGCACCATTGATCACTCGAAACCGTTGAGCAGCGGCTCAACACGTTTAGTGATTTTCTCAACGGTTGTGCACCGCTGAACGAAGCCAATGTCTCACTTAACCTTAAAAATGTATATTTACCTCGATTGCAGTAAGTACACCATGATTCTCCTTCAGGCAGAAGGCTTCCCGAGAAATAGACGTGCACTAATTGACCTTGACTATCGAATGTTTTGAAAAACTCACAGAATTGTTCATAGCCTTCCAAGTAATGCTTTTGAACCATTTTGCAGTAACTACGCCGAATAACACCAAACATGAATGAATACACTCTACAACTCTACATTATAATCCAACGCCCTCTGTCCTCTGTGCTGCAAGGTTCACAGCGGGCAGTGTTGCCACAGGCCACAATACAAAATCTGGTGATAGAATTAACTAAAAATTGGTTTATCAAAAACAATAGCAAATATTCTCCGATGGTTTGTGTATATACTCTTCCCTGACTTTTTTTGGAGCGATTACACTTAATTTGTATTTCATACGTTTGAATATCATAAAAGTAACTCATTCCAAATAGAAACTTTCATTGATCCAGCCTGATTTTGCTGAGATCGCTTCAACAATGAGTACCTATATATGAATAAATGATAAAACTTTCTCACGAGGCCACATTTTCCAATGAAATCAAGAGCTGGCCGCTTTGACCTGAAGTAAGAAGTTGCTATCAACTCCTTTGGATTTTCTTCTGAATGAATTTGAAAAAATTGTAATAAGGTGCCTAACATCAAACATAATATAAGCAAACACTTCCTATTTATATGATAGTAATCCTGACAAAAAAAAGCTTGTTTGGTATCTGGGTGAGTGGAATTCCAATACAAACGACTTTCTCTTCTTTCTTAGAGAAATATCCTACAAAATGCTATTTCTCATATGAAATAATACATTTTTGTTAACAATCAAAAAATTATTGAAAAAATTGCATATTATTTGTGTCTGTCTGTACCTACATTTTAATTATCTGACGTTGCTATGTCCTGTATGTTGATTTTATGGCAATAAATATTATTATTATATAAAAAGGTTTTCAACGTTTTCATCAAGTGGACATATTACAACTTATTTTTGAAAACCGTATTTCAGATCGATTCACTGGAGTTGAAGAAAAGGCAAGAATATTTGAGGGCCCAAAGAGACAAATTGGTGGCACTGAAAAAAGAAGCGAGGCGTAAGCAACTCGATGCAGAAAAGGGATCAAAAGATGAATCCAAATCAAGACCCAAATCAGCCAAAGCTGCCGAGGCAATGTTGTCAGGAGAAGCTCTCAGTATCGAGAGCCAACAGCTTCAGTTACGCAAAACTTTGGCAGATCGTTTGAGATCAGAGGTTGTAACTGGGAAAAAATGAAAACAACAATTTTACACTTATATTTATTACCTAAATATAACGAGTACAATTTTTATTTTACATTCTTTTTTCAAAACATTGATCCGATACGTGGAAAAGAAGGATTATAAAATGGCCTTTTCATCTGTGGTTTTCAAAAATTGTGGCTTGTATAAAAAATATGATAAGGCTGCCATTTTTATACAAATTAAACAGGATTAGAAATTTGGAATAAGTACCTAGGAGTTTCTCAAAGGACACCAAAAGGAGTTGATTAACTTTTGAAAATTACATAAATAACTGTATATACGCTCATTTTGTACATACCTTTTTGGGTGTGGTTCTCATGATGCATTTCTAAGTAATTCTTTCTCTTAAGCTAACAATTGTTGTTTCACGAATATTGCTGTTTTACTGTTGAGCGAACATAATTGATAATAAATAGTATTTACAGTACTTTTCTAATGTTTCAATATGTGTTCCAATATTTGACACAAATGCTATGAAAGCAAACAAATTTTCAACATATCAATCCATAGGAGTAGCTGAGTGACAAAACTTCTCGTAGGAATCATTCGAATGGAAACAATATACGTGCATTGATATATTCTTCGTTTAAATAAATCTTAACAGATATTTGGTGTTCTACACTCAATTACAAAATTCAATCAAGGTGCAAAATTGTGACTTAGAACTTTCACCTGGATAATATTATTCATTGATTGACTGATCAAAATTTTTGCAAAATAATCCTGAGTGAATTTGAACTATCATAAGAATGGTTTTGGGATGGGATGATTCCACAGGGTGCCCACCAACTTTGGAAAAAGATATTTCTTGTTTTTCATTTTCTACACTAGTGATGAATTTGTTCGATTCCTATCATGATTCTGATTGTTTTTTTTTGGAAAAAAACACTAAATTATTCAAAAATATTATTTATGTGGATTATTATTCTTCAACTATTATCATTATTTCTATCAATAATATTTTATGTTAATTCAGAATGTCCTTCTACAATTTTCCGATATTCTTGTGAAGGTAAAAACTGATCAATATAATTTCTGAAAACCTGAAATGTGCTATATCTTTTCATTATCATCTGAATGTCCTCACCTCCTTCAGTAACAATATATTATCTATTTTATACTTCCTCTATCAATAACAGTGCATATTTTTAATGGTGTTCTGGACTTATTATTGAATTTCATGACTTATAAGGATTAGTGGGCACCTTGTACATGAATCAATATTTTGAAAATTGAGAAATAAAATTCTGTTTCTATACCACCCACTTTGTAGGATATATATACAAATATACATACATACATACAGAAATAAAAAAGTCGTTGTTTTAGAATTTGAATAGACTATCATTGTTGGGTGGGTGTGACCTGAATGCGTCAGTGGTTAATATACCTACATATACAGCAACAGAGAGGATGATCAAGGCCAGTTATTTCTTTTATAGAAATTGTGATTTCTCAATATATCGGTTTGTAGAGAAAACCTTATAAATATTCTTTGCAATATTATTATCTCCCATAAAAATAATAATTTGTCCAAATCGAAGGAAAAATTGAAAAAAGGAAAAGTGAAAACATCAGATAACACTTTCAACTCATTATTTTCCTCGTTTGTATTCACTGGTGGAAAAAATGTGTGTAACAAAACTCGTTCCTATAACATTGCATATAAATATTTTTTGTTTCGATTATTATTCAAATTTATATGCTAACATCTATTCACACAATGGAAATCTCCACATGGATGAAAATTCTTTATATTTGAATGACCAATGAATGAAAAGTAGAAAGACTGAAAGATATTCCATATGTGCCCCAATTTCCAATGGCATTTGCTTTTGTGAAGCACTCACTCATGCAACACCTTGGTCCTGAGCGTGTAAATCATCGAATGCAACGGTGTAGATGAGAAGTGTTGTCAATAATCGGTAAAACTATTTTGTTTGCAGTATACCTAAACAATATTCCAAGAATATCACGTGTCAGTATTGGCAGAAACATCGCGAATACAGTATGTTCGGCAACGCTGGACGGTGTAAGATGACTTGTGGTTTAGAATCAATGTTGCCATATCTATGAAAACCCTTCATTATGGTTGCTGGTTGAGGAAGGTTTAGAGGTATTGTACACTCAATGTTAGTATTTTGTGTAAAATATCAATTTTTATCAAGTATAGATAGATCAATTCAATATTTGATAATTCAAAAAAAAAATATGAGCATGAAGGCATGTTGCACTCGAATTGTGATAGTTTATATCATTGAGAATTTCTCATGGTATCAAGAACAGGAATTCGAAAACGGTTCTTTTCAAAACTGTACCAGACCTTTGGAAATAATAAAGATATTGAATCATCTCTTTTATTTGCTTATATTCACATGCCATATAGAAACAATTTTCGTTCAAATTATAGTTACTTTTTAATCTTTGTATTTGAGCCGTTTGCTTTTTTGTAGATTGACTACAGTAGTCAAAACTTCCATGAGGATAAAATTTCATTATTTCATCGAAACGAATGCAGATAACATCAATGTACATACTCAATATTTTTTATGCAAATGCTGTAGACTTGTGTATGGATATATCCTTTCTGGAAGAATTAATAAAGAATTCAAGAAAAAACGTGCTTAGGATATACATTGAAGTATATTGGAGAGTATTCTACCGAATCATCAATCTGGCAACAGCGATATTCCATATTGATTTTCATTATAATGAAGCGATTTGTGATGAATCATGAAATCTTCACACGAATCTAACGGTAGATAAGAGTGCCATTCGCTGATCTTAACCAATAAAAGATAAACATGAGTGGGCAAAATCTGAACTGTATTGAATCCATTAACACAAACAATCATAATGCTAGTACATAGCTCTTAAGTCTATGACATGACATGGTACTTTGGAATGACAATATTCAGTCATCTTCATCAGTGAACAACATGGATACCAGATCAGCTTTTTCACATTGATCACCTTCCAGTCTCTGAGGGCAACCCCATCTGATGAGAGTGGGCAGAACCATAAGTTTTGTTTTTGGGTCTTTTCTGAATGGGCAGTTTGGATCTTTCCACCTGAAAATATGTTCAGCGATTATAATCGAAAGCATAGTAATATAAGAGATGAATTATTATAATTATATTATGTATTTTAGATTGTAGCGCCACTTTGGCTACAACCTCAGCAAATATGCACCACTTTGACATGGTTTGAAAATTCAAAAACATAAGTGTCTGGATGTGATTATTATTATTCTCAAGGTGATTTCTTTCATTCAAATTCGATGTTAGTTGAGAATTATGTTTAATGAATGTATTTGAAAAATTATAAGTCAAGATCGCACCCAGAAAACACATCTGTGACATTGACACATATCTGAGATGTAACAATGAGGTCACACTTGTAATATAAATTAATTACATCACTGCGATAACTGCTAGATATCTTTGCGACTAGAAATGTGACATCGCAAGTCTCGTGGCATCGTCGCGATATCTTGGCAATGTATTTGTGTTTGATGGGCAGCGAATCATGGTCATTTTAGAAATCAATGAAAATTAAATGAAACAAAAACTCATTTCTGATAGATCTTGTGAGGGTAGGGAAATGTTCAACAGAGGTAATATATTCTCTGAAACTTACGTCGGACGATCACCCACTTCAACATAAACGAAGTGGGAATTGGGATCAGCTTTTTCAATTTCCTCTCGAATTACTGGCCATGCTGGAATGAATGAAACATTATAGTATGATATGAAATATACATTTACCAAAACGCATCTTCCTGAGTTAGGAAAATAATGACCAGTTTTTCCATTTCAAGTATCATACTGTACAGCTTATACATTCCATCTTGGTAAAGAACTGATGACGTATATGCCCAGTAATCTCTCTCAGTATAGTAAGATAAAAAAATCACCTATTTTATGTATTTACTGTGTTGGAATTAATTACTAGTAGGTATTTTTTCTTTCGTCATGGTCTGCAATAACAGTGTGCAACTGGAAAAGTAGTTTGGATGGATTGGATAAACTGTACATGAAATATTATGATCTTCAACCTGACACAACACAAAGGTCATTCAATATATTCCAAGTACCCCGCGAACTCGAAGAGGCGGGGAAAATGAAAATTTGTGAAAGTTAAGAGAAAAGCCAGGGAATTTTTCTCTTATTATCCGAAAGTTACGGAAATTTCGCTTCTTTCTGGAAGATTTTCAACCTCTTAATATCTAAATCTAAACTCATTATATCGACAGGGGGATTCGAAATTTCATTGATTCGCTAAAGCATTGTCGTTCATATCTGCTGGATAACTTCCATTGGGCCAACGGCCAAACATAAAGATAGGAATATGTTCACATACGTACACTGTTATGTACTTGGTACCCGAGCAATAGTTCACCGCGAATAGTTCTATGTAATGGTGGAGTTCGGGTTGACCGCTTCTAGAGTCTAATGTTCGACGTTTCGGCTCCGATTTAGGAGCCATTTTCAAGTAGGATAATGTGATTACAGGCTGAGGTGTCACTCTGCCTACCCTTCAGGTGTTGTCACGGGGAAAGGATTTGTGACTTGACGGAGCCTCAATCTCACTACGCCCCAGGTCTCGTTACGAGTTCTCTCTAAGGTCTCCATCTGCATACTCCTCAGATTGAATAGTTCAATCTTAGGAATAGACAAATTGAGACATCCGCGTGAAGTCACATTATCCATCTATCTTCAAAATGGCTCCAAAATCGGAGACAAAATGTGACCAAAATGGAGCACCCGCGGTATTCTAGTCCGCGATATATTTTATTGTGACATTGATCTACCAGTCTTTTAGAATAGTTTTTGTCCCGTCATGACATAGAGGATTGCCATATGAACCGGTTTTCATTCTGAGGATTCCCAGAACTTGTTTACACAGAGAAAATACTAAGAAATTCAAAAATATTTCACTCCGAAAGTTTAGAGAACCCAAAGGTGGCGCCCTCTTTTCACCGGTAGAGAAACCGTGTCATGTTTTGCCAAATACGTACAAATTTATTAACATTGTATATTGAATGCTAAAGAGAAAAAGCGAGGCTTGTGTAAAAAGGAGATGCCTGTTTGACAGGTTCACTGAAATATTGACAGAAAATTAATGAATCTTCAAAAAATGGAGGCAATAGAAGTTTATATAAGAAATGAAAGTTCAGGCTCAAAATATGATGACACTAAGAAAACCTCCACCCTATTCACAAACTGTTTGGCATTATGTACCCATGAGTCACAAGGAAATATGAGAAAATACATAACTCACTAATATCTTTGTTTATAGACATGTATTCAGCCAACCATATGGAAATATCATTCGAAGGGATGAATACTACGGGTAGATGGCAAATCATATCAATTCTTTAGTTTTTTTTACGGACGTCGTAGCCTGAACACACATTTTCTTGATTCCGATCACTGATTTATAATAACAAAAGATGGCAAACAATTCAGAAACATAAGTGGACTTTTTTGTCGATTTCGTAAGACCATTGATGTTTTGAAGATTATTTTAAAGCCTAAACTTTCATTTCCTCCATAAACTTTCATGTGTCGTGTATTGTCAAGTGAACCGAAATATCGACATTTTACTATAGATGGAGTAAGAAAAACGCTTCAAATCGTTTTTACACAGGCATTGACTAACTGTATCTCTATAAACAATTATTTCAGTCAACCTGACAGACAGAACTCTGCATCTTTTGTGCCCTTCACAGTAGGAAACTTTGTCGGGCATTCTCAAATAAAAGGAAATATCGACATTATACTGCAGATGCCCTAACAAAAACGCTTCAAATCCTTTTTACACAGGCATTGACTAATTATAAATCTATAAACAATGCTAATACTATCGATTTTTTTTAAATAACTGGCTATACTATCTCTATAAACAATGATGCTACTGACTGAATATACTGTCACGTGCTACCACTGCTACGCCACTGGACACTTTCGGCAGTGTTTGGACACCATAGACCGTTAAGGAGGTGGAGAGTGCGATTTTTTATCTTGAGATTGTTGGATAAAAAGACCATACCTATTGGTTGAAATTTTGATTTTTGTGAGTAGAATAATTCGGCATAGAAACACCTCTATCACCTATTTGTCGAAACAGGATTGTTCAAATACGATTAATATGAAGTATAAGTTATACGGTATAAACAAAAGAATCATCAGGAAATTTCCCTTAGTTTACATGGGCGTAGCAAATATAATAATATAACCTACTTACTACATACACCTCAGTAATTATAAATAAATCCATACAACCAATAATTTTTACCGACATTGGCAACACCGTGATGATACGAAGCTTATCGCTAACCTAATACACAGCACGTGATCTAGAAAATCAAATCAGTCTTACCTCTCTGACAATCATCACACCAACTTTCGCCGGTTGGCATTTTGGTACCGGAAAAGTAAATGTGCACTAACTGTCCTTTGCTGTCAAAATTTTTGAGGAATTCACAAAAATTTTCATAGCCTTCTACGTGGTGTTTGTTTACCATTTTTATTTCTATATCACAGTCGAGAACATCCACATCTAGCACTGTCTGTTGACATCTGAACTGACTGACCCTGTTGCCGGTTCGAGTTTACAACAAAACATTTCCTGAATAGTTTATCGAATAGTTTTTCTGTTATCAGATATCAATTTGAGTTCCCTCTTGACAATTTACATCATTCCCAGCCAGTTCGAAGTTACAATATGATATCACAAATATGATATCACAGAAATACTTCTTTGACGAAATTTCTCTGAGGTGAACTATTTTCGAAACGATTTGGAGAATAAATCTTACGGTTTATTCCGTTTCATTGCAGTAACCATGTTGCTTTTAATGATTTTTAATTTGGTAGGAATCTACAGTGAGGTCCATGTAGTGTTCAACACATTTTTTCAATTAGTTAACGCCAGAAGCAATAAGATTGGCTTCTGGATAAACAGTATACAGGGTAGAACAAAAAGTGGTAAAAAAACGGTCGCAGTGAGCAATTCAATTAAAAAAAAATGTTATTCGACCCCCTCTACAGAAAAAAATTAAAAAATTATCAGCAGTCACTTCTATTTGCGAAGATACAGGTCCATTTTCTGGTAAAACTACCATTTTCACCTCAAATTTCTGTCTTGAAAACACACAAAATTTGTCCTTTTTTTCATCAAAACACCACACATGCCCTCATCAACTAGTTTTCAACATTTTAAGCAGAAAAACCATTATTGTTTCAAAAAATTCACCTCTATCCGAATTTTCACCCGTTCGTTAGGATTTTTTGTAGAGGAGACCGAATTAGTAGTTTTTTTCCAATTCAGAATTTTTAGCCAGATAATATTAAATTTTCTCAAGAATAAAGTAAAGTAAAAATAGGATCATTTCTTGAGGAAAAGTTGTTAAGAAATGGAGGTTTTGCCAAAATATGATCCCAAATCACACTGTTGTTGAAAAGTTAATTAATTAATCATGAAATTATCCTTTATTTTTCGAAATGGGGGCACTTTGTTTCTGAAAAAATTCAAAAGTTTTCGTCCTGCCTTGTATACTGTTTGAACAGTATCTAATTTAAATGCATGTAAGTTGGTTATCAAATATGCACCAACTTTTGGCGGTATCTAAATTACGGTTTCACCTATAAAAAACTAATGAAAAAATTTCCAGTTTTGGAACAATTTTTTGGATGGGTACCAATATTGTTATATTTTACTCGGAACATTTTTTAGGGGGCTGCGCACGTAGGCGCGTGCCAAAAGCGTGCCCATTGGATAATCCGTCTCTGAAACTGGAGGTTAACCTATTGCATACTGAATTTTGTATACTTCAGAAGACAAATGCATAATTTTGAAAAGCTGAAAAATTCCATAAATAATTTCTTCAACGGGTATAATTGTAATTATTTTTTACTGGGGTAAAATACCCATTGTAGTTGGAAGTATCTAGTAGTTGTCACTTCAAACTATATTTTTAAGAGAACCATCAAAATTCCCTCAACTTTCACAGCACTATACCTAATTCTATCTTGAACCGATTATTCTGAGCTACAATCCGAGCGGGTTTAACTACAATTTATCACCAACACGTAATTTCGGTGTGATTTAGTATAGTATATTATGCAACGATCATGTAATGACCATTGCATGAGAGTTGCATACGCTATTTTATCTACACCCGATAAATAGTGAAGAACTACAAATATTATATTTGTATTGCACACAATGATACTAATTAAACGAATTTCTTTGAAAAATTTCACAAAATTGTAATTAATGGCATTGCTTTGAGAAATAAAACGATGAGGAATGAAGAGAAGATCAAAAATTAAAAAAAAACATTAGTCTAGGCCGGAATCGAACCCATCTCTTCCAACTAGTCCAACTAACTAATAATCTCAGCGCCTTAGACCGCTCGCCTACCGAGAGCTCAGAAAGTTTGATTGAAAAAATAAAGAAATAAATCATGCATTTGTCAAATGAAAAATTTAATCTTCATAACTGTACGTCCGCCGGTGAAGGTGTCGAAGGTTCTCCCATATCGCTGATATCAGACATTTTTTTCTGATAATCGAAGTTTGACTATATTCTTCTTGCCAAACGTCAAATGCAGAGCATGCACATCATGCTTGATTGAAAAATAATGGGTTTCTATTGGTTGAAAATCTGTATCGTAATGAAAAAAATCTGTATCGTAATGGATTTCATCATAAAACGGGTTGTGGGCATATAAGTGTATTATTAGAGTACGGGTGTAGATAATAGTATATTATGCAACGATCGTGTAATGATGGTTATTAATACATGAGCATAAACCGGGATACGAAACGAGCCGAAGGTGAGTTTCGTATGGTTTATGCGAGTGTATTAATAACCATTACATGAGAGTTCCATACGCTATTTTATCTACACCCAATAAATAATGAAGAACTAAAAATATTATATTATTAGGTATTTATATTGAACACAATAATAGTAGGTAATCAATCGTATTTATTTGAAAAATTATACAAAATTATAATCAATGGTATAACCACGGAAAATTCAACAATGAGAAATTAAAAGAAAAAATGAAAAAAAACTTCTGCCGAGGTCAGGAATTGAACCTGGACGTAATTATTCACTATCGGTGCCTTTGATCACTCGGACATGACAGCTCATGTAATTATGTTGAAAATAAAAACATATGTTTTGCATTTGTCAAATGAAAAATATAATCCTTTCGATTGTATTTTTTTCTTGTCTAAGACATCTGTGGAGGGTCGCTGGTAATTCTTCTATATCCCTGCTATAAGACATTTTCATACAATTATCGAAAATTGACTAAATTCCTCAAAAATTCAATACCTACTGATTTTGACTTGACAAACGTCAAAATGCAATCTTGCACATCATGCTTGATTGAAAAATAATGGGTTTCTATTGGTTGAAAATCTGTATCGTAATGAAAATCTGTATCGTAATGGATTTCATTATAAAACGGGTTGTGGGCATATAAGCGTATTATTAGATAATAGTTATTTATGTAATAAGGATCATAAAGACGATCATTATGGTACAAGTCGTGAATGTTATCGGGCGAGGCGTAGCCGAGTCCGATAACACGTCGTGTGCCATAATGATTGTTTATCTACACCCGTACTCTAATAATACACTTATATGCCCACAACCCGTTTTATAATGAAATCCATTACGATACAGATTTTCATTACGATACAGATTTTCAACCAATAGAAACCCATTATTTTTCAATCAAGCATGATGTGCAAGCTTTGCATTTTGACTTTTGTCAAGTCAAAATCAGTAGGTATTGAATTTTTGAAGAATTCAGTCAATTTTCGATAATCGAATGAAAATGTCTTATAGCAGGGATATAGAAGAATTACCAGCGACCCTCCACGGATGTCTTAGACAAGAAAAAAATACAATCGAAAGGATTATATTTTTCATTTGACAAATGCAACACATATGTTGTTATTTTCGTTCAAATCCAATGTTCTTTCATGGCCAAGTGGTCAGCGGCGCGGGCAGTGATCACAAACGTCCCGGGTTCAATCCCAGACCTCGGCAAAGACTTTTTTTAATTTTCTTCTCATTGTTGTATTTTCCGTGGTTATACCATTAATTATAATTCTGTAGAATTTTTCAGAGAAATACGATTGATTACCTACTATTATTGTGTTCAATATAAATACCTAATATTATAATATTTTTAGTTCTTCATTATTTATTGGGTGTAGATAAAATAGCGTATGCAACTCTCATGTAATGGTTATTAATACACTCGCATAAACCATACGAAACTCACCTTCGGCTCGTTTCGTATCCCGGTTTATGCTCATATATTAATAACTATCATTACACGATCGTTGCATAATATACTATTATGATTCGTATTACATACAAAATTTTATCTGATGTCATTTATATCAATACGTTTTCGAAAAATTAAAAACTGCATTTTCGACATGTCACAATGACAACTATTTTTAAAGGAGTAAGTATTGTGTAGTTTCAAATATTAGTAGGTGAGTGAGCTGTGCTTTGCCATTTCCTTTTTGAATTTTGAATAAACTTTTTTGATCAAACCATTACATGTTTTCCTTATAGAATTTCATTATGGTACTTAGTACCATAATGAGCTTCCTTATGTCATCAAAATTGAGTGACATAACGTTGTCATTATGACATGCCATCAGATAAAAATTCTTATGAGAAAGTATAGGAGAGTTATAGAATCCTTATGTTTTTTGCCGCATTTTTCTATAAAAATGGTATACTTTTTCAAATAACTTGAGTGATACGTATTTCAGGTGTAATATCGTTTTGGTTTTGGTAGAAACTAACAAAACTGAATAGAAAGGAGAAGTGTCATTATTGTTCGAAAATCTGAAAAAAAATTAGTAGTTGACACGGACAAACAATGAGTTTTCTTCTGCATAATACGTTATCGACCCTGAATTGTAGAAACTATTAATAACCGTCTGTTTCCTGAAAAAATTGATCCACTAGAACTAGTAGTTGACATGGGCCACTACTCTCGTTGCTTAAAATAAATGACAACTACTGAGTTTCTTCAGAACTCAATACCATGACCCAAAAAAAAGACCGATGTTGCAAAACGGTAACGAAACTATGAAAGGCGCAATAAATGATGTTCTCTGGTCACATGTTAAAGCAACAGCAGCAAGAAAACGTAGAGTCTCTGAGATAACTCTTCTTCATAAATAAAGGGTAAAACTCACAGACTAAGAAAAATTGAGCCATATACCGTGAAACCAAAAAATGGGCTTCATGAGTGAAATGGATATTTACTGTAGGAGAAGCGGTATTTCAATTATCAAACGCAAAAAAGTTGGAAAAGTACCATCTCTTATAAACAGTTATAAACAGAAATGTCAGAAGAATGAAAACAAGAAAGAAACCTAAATGAAAAAAAGTATGAGAGCCGACCTGAGAAAAGAGGAAAAGGAGGAAGGTGTAAAATTGCTACTTGAAAATAAAAAACCGGAAAAGCCTAACCTGCTTGAGAAAGCACTCATATAGTAAAAAGTGTCGCGGTTTTGTAGACCCCTAACTAGCGAGAACGGTATAGGGAACTGTAGTATTCAGAGACTTACAAAAATGCTCAGTGTTACTGTAAATATAAAATAGCAGAAAATTGTGGAAAGCAATGAGAATATGGATATATGAATATATATTTATTTTATGATGACATTGAGTCGATTGGGAATGGCTATAATCTTGAAGATGTCAGTTTAATAGAAACTTCGTTAGGGACTGAATTCTGCTAAACCGTTTTTCTCGACATCGGTGATTCAAATGTTGGCGATTATGTTTCAGGCAGATATTCAGGAGAAAAGAGAAATACTGTAGACTATAGATAGTGCTATTCAATATGGTTATGTCGAAGAAAATGAAATAGAACTCAAGAGAAATCTGAACTGAGAGAAAATTGTGTTCAGACTAGAAGAAAAAAATATATTGGTAGTGATTAAGTAACGTAATTGGAAGTCTTCTTACTCCATGTATATAGTCTGTTATATGTTTCAGAATCCCTTAAATATTTATAAAATCTTGTATTGCTTCCAAATATGAACATTTTTTTCCCGAGCACAAATTTGATCGTTTAGAAAACGTGTCAACTACAAAGATAGAAAGAGGTCAACTACTAGCAGTTTGTTTTTGGAATCTGTTATCAATTCCGTACTAATGTCTTTCGAAAATAATTCAACACCCTTTGTAGTATCAGCCAGATGAGTAGTTGTCTTTTGAGTAATATTCGTCCATCAAACCACTGTGTAGGATTGCCTATGATGTATCGTTTCGAATTTTCAATTTTTTCATGGTCACCGGTCTTCAAGTCTGGCTCACCGACTGTATAATTGTGCAGTTTATAATACCACACTCTGAATATAGTAAATGTTTATGTGAGAGCATAATTTCTTTCTTAATTTCACAATTGACGATCTGATACATTTCAGTCCAGATAAAGTAAGAATCTGCCGACGTTGTATCTCGTCGTGGTTGATAAAGCCCCAGCATCTTTGTTAGTTTCATTGCATTATGGTAGACGTCAATTAAGATAACAATCCTTCGAGTCTTTGAACTTTGACACGACTTCGTCAGTCGATAAGTTCTCATTCAAGAATCACCAACTCAGTTTCACGTTCGTACCATGAGATAAACCAAAATACGAAATGAAGAGGGCTCTGTGTTTTTTGTTTGTGATTTCCGTTGTGAAAAGTGATGGTGAGTGAGAAATCCACGTACATAAAAAGGCTTATCTAGAGGTTGAAAATTAACGATAATAATTATTGAAAATTGAATACTGAAAAGCTCAACTAGGGGAATAAAATAAATCAAACATTATATTCATTCATATACTTACTCAATATATTGAATAATTTATAAATAATTTGTTACCAATTCGAAACATTCTGCAATATTTTTATCATATTTTTTAATTCGTTATGCGATGAAAAATTTCTGAAATAAGTCAGATATATGTTCGACAATTATTACGAGATGTATACAAAAACAATCATTTCTGCGAAAATGATGTTGAAATATTCTAGTTACAGTATCATGAATATCGAATCATCGAATAATATTTGCGCTGACAAAATATATAACATTTATATTTTATCACAATTCAATAAAACATATCGTGATGTATCTATTCGAAGAATATTCATAAACTATCAAGGCTTGAAATGAATGTGTCAGGGAAAAAATATAGGGATCACATATATTCAATGTAGATATTGAATTAAAAAAATCGGTTCAGTCATTGTATATAACTTTATCACCTGCAACCGAATCATAATCCAATTTAATATAATCGTATCATCTAAGAACATTCGTGATTATTATGAGAAAGCACTCATAATGAATATCTTGAAGTACTCCCTCCTGAGGTAGATGGTATGCATTCTCAGGATCAGATATTTCGAAAAGCTTTGACTAAGATGAAAAACATGACCCTTGTGAAACAATTGACACTATATCAGAAGAATCAAGATCTGATTGACTTTACAAGCTCCTCAGATTAGATGCCTACAAAATATTTATTGAATTCACCCTATTCATTTCGAAATATAATTGAAATCACGAGTTCGTTTCATATTAGATATATTCAGACTCTCTGTGCAGAACTTTTTTTTTCCGATACATTTTTTTATGAAATAGGTACTCTGTTTTTCTATGAGCTTTCTTTTCCATGAACTGATCGACCAAAAGATCAGTAAAGAATATGAATACACGTGATGTAGATTCATGTCATTGCCATTTGCTCTTTTGAATTGTGTATCGAAAAAAAAAACATCAAAATCCGGAAGAGAAAATGTCATTTTTCAACTCAGAGAAAATTCCCGAAAAATTATCTTTTGAACAATTCACGTTAGCGGTATTTATGTTACATTGACGTTATCAGTTCTATCCATGTCAAGGAATAATAATGGCATAAGAATCCTCAAAATGAAAAAAAAAATTTGTAATGATTTTTCTCCAGAAAATCATTAATAGCATGCAGAAAATATCTAAAAAATAAGAAGCACATTCATTGAACTGATAGTAATCGTAGAATGCGAGATGTCAGAAGAAGACATTTGAAGATCTTTATGAAGATTAAAGACGTCGAAACCATTGGCCTTGTGGTATTATTCACGAAGTGTGCTGAGATCCTAAAAAAATTATTGAAGATAATTCTTCCATAAGATAATGAGTTCAGAGTTTCGATGTAATATGACAATAAAAATATTCGGAGACATTATTTGAAATTACAGAACACTTTTACTTCTATTACAAAATGAGAAAAGCATATTTAATTGTGGGTGGATATTAAGGTCCTTAAAACACGCGCGATTCTTTGAGAACTACGGTACGATTACGTTTTTTGGGTCCTTTTTGAATCATTACGTATTATTTGTTCCGTAGTTTTCTGGGTTTGCAACCCACCACAATCTGAAAAAATGACGAACTAATATTGATCCACCACAAAATAATGACGTTCAAACAGTACTTACGTATTATTATTACAAACCAGGAAATAAGAATTGATAATTCAAAATGGTTTGTTTAACTTGTGACATCAGTTGCTATAACTTTCATTTGGAGGAAATGAGAAAAACAAAAATCAATTTACAGTAGACTTCACGTTCCTCAGGTCATTAATGTTGCCACGGAAACTTAACAAAAACCACGTTTTCAAAATTTTTATTTGAACACGAAAAATATAAACAACCCAAGTATAATTCATTTTTGAAGATTGGTAGTTTGTAGCCTATCTTGACTAGTTTGAAGAGGCAAATTTGCTCCTCAATTCTTACATGTTGGGTATTTTTTGCGATACTTTCAGCGAGCGTAATAGTTCCATTATTGCAGGAACACCTCCACAACTTGCCGGAAAATCACTCGGCACCGTGACTCAACAGGGTGAGAAAAAACTCAGTGAGACCGTTTTGAAAATTCTGGAGCACTACAAGCAGCCCGATCCCATCGGTTTACCAGGAGCTCCCATACCGGATCCAATGGACATTCCAGACATGAAGCAGTCCTTTTCGGTGGGCAGGATGACTTTCAAGAACGTCAAACTATATGGACTAAAGAAATTCAGGATAGACCATGTCGTGGTAGACGTAACAGAGATGAAAGTCGAGGCAGCCTTGACAATCGATGTTCTGGATGTGGTGGGGAACTACACCCTCAGCACCTGGTTATCGAAGGCCCATGGCCCTTTCACAGTGAAGCTGACGAAGGTGAAGGTGGTGGCCATAGCGTCACTGGAAGTGGAGGTTAATGGTATGCTCGAGGCGCAGGATATGGACATGGATATACAATTCAAAGAAATTGCGATGAACTTCCAAGGACTGGGATTCTTTGCGAGCATGTTTCAAGGTGAGTAATGTTGAACATTTGTAGGGTTCATTCGAAAAACATTTATTTTTATAGGAGTGATGAACTCTGTGGGTACCTTCGTCTTCGACTCTATCAAGCCCTTCGTCCTGAGCGAGGCCAACACAAACATGAGAAGCGACATAAACAAGGAACTCAGAAAGTTCCCCAAGAAGTTTCCCAACTCGATTTCTCCATTCGATCAACTGATCTGCGAAGTGAGGAAGAAAGTTTTAACGATGGGATTCGACCCATACCAGGTTCCTGATTACAACAACAGCGTGGGAGTTTTTGACGTCTATCTCACTCACACTTGGCTGTATGGACTATCTTCCTTCCACAGAACGAAGGATATCATATTCGAACTGAGGAACAAGACTGTGCACATGCTGGTGCAGGTTGGAACGGGAACTTTGCAAGGTACCAGCAACTGGGAGGTTTCTCTGATCGCGGGGATGGTGTCCAAAGTTGGGACTGTTTCATTCAGTGTTAACTATATCAGGGTAAGGATGGTTATTCACAAAATTTCAAACAAAATGGTTAGGGCTTTCTTTGGAATCTCTTCCTGACGTTTCGCTAGCGCGAGTGGCTAGTTATCACTTCTTTTCTTCGGGTTTGAAGGCCGTCATTCTTTGGAATTTCTTCCTTTTAGGAAGAAACCCGAAGAAAAGTAGTAATACTGAAAACCTCGGCCGCGAAAGCCTTAACCATTTTGTTAATATAAAGAGTACTGTCGTCCGCAAAACTTTGCACTGAAAGAGATGTCTCCTTCAGAAAATTATTGATCAAGTAGAATCAACGTTGCTGTAACCATATGCCCTGAATATTATTTATTCTCCAGAGAGAAGATAGCTTTGATGAGGTTTTGTTGGTATATCTTCTCCAAATGAATTCATAGAAAAAATTGAATACTCACATCAAGAAGTAGCAAATACTCTCATGTTGATAGGTTTGAATTATTAATAGACGTTACATTCATTGTGTGTTTGTTGATTTTTTATGTTACTTCCTCAATGAATTCGAAGAGAAAAAGACGACCTCATACATTTTTGTTTCTTATTCGTGCACCATAAACTTCCGTTTCTCTTCTTTGGAAAACGATTCAATAAAAAATTGAAAAAAAATCTTCGTCAACGTTTTGTACACCGTCATGGTTCAAGATAGTCTTTCCATGTCTCTTTTTTTTTCATTAAACCCAAATTGCAAACATTCAATGTCGATGGTGCAAATTCCTTACTTTTTCTCAGGTTCAACTTAATGCAAGCCAGAGTATGGACACCAGCAAGCCGCCATCTATGGACGATATACAAATTGAATTAGGGAACATTCAAATACGCTTCGAAGGTTTGGGAACTATCGATTATGGCGTGGAACTGGGAGTGAATGTCCTTCCGAATTTACTTCGATACCAAATAATGGACGCGTTGGAGAAACCTCTGAGAATAAAAATTCAGGAAGCACTGGATCAAGTGAATATTGAAAGGCTCATTATAGAAAATGCAGATCAACTGGATAATGCTGATGCCTTGCAGCTTCTTCAGTGATATTGTGATGGTTTTTTGAATCGAATCTCGAACACTTCGAGCTACTTATGAAAATTAAATTGTGGATAACACTATTTGTATTACACAATTTTATAGGAAGTTCGTGAAAAAAAAAGTTTTTCAGTTGATAACAGTTTAATATCGATCATAGAATATTCCGTTTGGTTCCAGAAATGCTTTGCTTTTCAGCAAGAATATTATGAGGACATTTTTTTGACGTTCAAACACTTACCTGTTGATATATGACAATTTTATAACTCGTTCTGCAAAATACTTGCGAACTTATTTCATTAAGATTTTGTGATATTTAATCAGATTCAAGAAAATGAGAACTCTTGAAGATTTGTTTCCATGAGATGATGAACATTTTAAATATGAAAAGTTATAATAACAATATTCCTAAAAGAAACACATAAAACTAATGTTCGGAACTGAATAGCTGTTCAAAAAACTGTATCATCATAGATTTCTGAAAATACTTTTATCCGTATTCGAGCACTTCTCATGGAAGAATATTGGAAAGTGATCACAGCAATAAAGCCATCGGGAAAAATAACATAATTGCTATTTCTATGTTAATAAAATGTTCGGTCTTCTGACAAAACTATTTTGCTTCAGTATGCTTGAAAGAGATTTTTTTATGGTGGATATAATATCTGGGTCTATTTATCCAAACTCCTTATATCTGCTATGTAGAGATGCTTCCGAAGTCACTGATCGAACTACTTTAAACCAGCAAAAAAAAATTGTTAGCACATATTCATGATTTATCGATGGAAGAAATTTCAGATCATGAAAAAAAATATGCTGAGCATCACCAACAAAAAAGATTTATCATCTTCCCAACTCATAAACTCATATGGATTGTTACTGCTTCACTTTTTCACATTCGATTGAAAAAAAGTACCTGACACAAAATTGATGAAGACAAATTTACTTAGTTTTCATCCATATTCAATTTATTTCTCAACTTATTATCATCTTGCCACAATCTTTCGATATCACGATTATCAGTTGATTTTCAATATAGAAATATACATCAGACGCATCAGCTACCACACGTTACCTTTGGAAAATCAAAATCGAAGATATATTGACTGGATGAAAATTCTTCAGAAAGCCTGCTGGAGGAAACTATTGTATGTAGCGAAACACGTGTCGTGGTTTTGTGAACCCATTGTTAGTGAGCATCAAACTGTGATGTTTTGTTGAATATGGATCTTCATCAAGAAACGGTCAGTTCAATTCAATTAATTGAAAAGGTTTACAAAACAGCAGCATATGATTCCTTATGCAATGTGAAAGCATCATAGACCTTTCTTGGTGTCTAAATTCAACTGTACGAGTTTTTCTCAAAAGTCGATGATGAACTTTCATTTTCTAAAATTGAAAATTACGTGACAGATTCAAGTAGATTTTTTTTTGCTCATCGTTTTCATCTTTATGTTTCCCGATTATGTTAAATAATGAAAATGTCTTCAGGAATATGAAACTAGTATATTCGTATGCCCTGCAGATGATGGTTATGTTGGGAATGAATGAATTTCGGCTAGTTTTAAACACAAGCCTCATTTAGTAATACATAATTCATATCATAACTCAGTGGATAACACATAACTCAAATTAGGGAAACTAAAAACTGTCACCTATGATTCATTGTTTTAATATGTTGAATAGGAATTATTTAAGTGACGAAGCGAATTTTCTTATCTGGGAGATTCAATTTTCAGTCTTTTGAGTTAAATTAGGTATGCACTATTTGCGCCTTATACATGCAACCGTGTATATCAAGATTTCTGGATGGGTGTTTCAGAATCCGACGGATGAATTCAAATAGCGAATTCACATTATGAAATGAAGAAAAATTGTGGTTGGGCGTGTATGCCCAGAATTGAGCTGTTTGGGCTATTACAGATTTTGCAAAATTGAGAATCTTGTCCTTTTAACTCTCAAATGAAAGAATGAAATTTGAGAGGTGAATTCTAGGTTAGAAAGAGCTCCCCAAAGCCTAGTTATTTTTTTCGTTTCTCCAAAAAGACGGGCTTTTCAGCGGGGTAATAACTCTTGCATAAATAATTCATTTTTTGTATCAGTGATCCTTGTGTTGTATTTTTATAAATTCATTATAAGAACAAATGTATATAAAATTAGTTTTATTTCAACAAAAATTCGTATAAAATTAATAATATACATAAAATAAACATGACTAAGTTATGGTTAACATCTGAGAATACTGATATAGATGAGGATCTCATTTTCAAAATGCAACTGGTTTCGTGTATGCATGACTGGCCAATGGCAAAAGTGGATTAACATTCTTTACCTTGTGTTGTAGTCAATTTTACAAATTCCTAAACATATCACACAAAAAACTTTCGTAATGACATGAAAGTCAAACTTTTTGTCAGCATCGAAAAATATATAAAATTAAATACTTCATATGGCAATAAGTTCAACCTGTCGATCTGAAACATTGCTGCAATTTTGAAGATAGATCCTCATATACAGGTTACAATTGAACATCACCAAAAAACTGGCTCTCCCTTTTCTTTGGCGCTCTTCTCAAACTACCTAGAATATTGAGCATTTCAGACACAGCTTTCGGCTGTTCTTTGTCACTTTTCTCCTTATCCTTCCTCGCTTTCCTCAACGTAAACTGGCCAGCTTTGATGGCGTTTATGATGTCTTCGTTCACACCAGGCGCCGCTGGCTTTTTGTCTGGAGAGGCGTTTTCTTGGACGCCAATTGTTTCGGCAAGATCCGACAGCGCCACCTTGCTTCTTCTCCTTCGGAGAGGTACCGTGGGGGGATCGCCGCAAGGAGGCGGCTGGAGGGGTGGTGGCGGCGGGGGAGGTGGAGGTGGTGGTAACAAGCTGGCTTTGAGTTTTTCCTCGGCTTTATCGGCACGCTCGACGGCTGCTTGAAGCTCGGATTCCACGAGTTTGAGGCGTTCCTCGAGGATCTCTATTTGGGCGTTGTTGTCTTGGTCCTCCAAACGTTCCTAGAAAAGAATTATCATATCAGCACAAAATCAGATGAACTCATCGGGTCTACGAAATATATAAAGGACATTTCAGGAGAGACAAAACACTGAAGATCCTGCTTGAAGCATATGTAGGCAACTGAATGGTATTGTGGTATTGTTTTGGCGAACTCATTTGAGATATCACAGAACCCTTTCCCAGCTTATATAGGATTAGTAATACTCCGCCGCCAGTGTTTTATTAAAGATACGCTCACTGTAAAAGGAATTTCAGTTTTTACAATAATAATACTTTATTATAAGCAAATATGCTTAATAATACAGTAAATACATATTTCATTTAAAAAACATACCATAGAAATATGCTTGAGGACATAATAGCAGCAATATCTTTGGAAAATATTTCACCTTTCACATTGTTTTATTTCTCTTAGAAAATCATTATATATTGTGTATTCTATTTTGTTAAAAATTTATCATAACTGTTTTTATATAAATTTTTTCCCAACTTCAAGTTGAATGGATATGAATATCATAAACAAAAATGATAATGTATAAAAAATGAGTCTCAAGTGACTTCGTATAGACTATAGCATCTAGTAGCACCATAACATGCCTGAAGATACCATTGTATACTGAAACATGTGATGCGGTTTTGTAAACTCTAGTGAAAATCACACTGAAGTGTTTTCTTATTAGGTTATCATGGATTTTCATCAACTCATCAAAATATTGCTAAATTACAATTCGCTGAACGAAACGAAAAAAACTGTGATAGCTTGACAACATCACATTTTCCATGAGGTGACCGAAACTATGGCCTCACATTATTAACTCAAAAAATGCAATATATTCACAAATTTCATTAGTCATGTCCACAATGAATGTGATAAATTATGGATGATTTTCAGTGCTCTCTTGTTACCTAAAATATTCTGATTGTTGAATTGCTTTTGAAAAAATATTTCTGTGGCAAAAAGGACGAAGATATCTTTCCGGAAAATAGATCACCAGATGGAATGAGGTGGGACATAGTGCTTATGAAATAATCAGTCTTTTATCTCTGATAGTATGATTTCCCAGTGAGAAAACACAGATTATCTGCAAGCGTCTCGCAGGCAATCGATATTTCATTTCCATGTTCCCTCTTGAGAATGATTTCAATTCCGAATTAGTATGCATGCAAAAAGTCGAGAGGACGTTTCAAGGTTAGCCACAGATCCACAGATGCACGTGTGTGCAATATTCTCAACGTGATATTACAGAAGAAAGGAGGAGATACTGTTGACAAGTTTCTTTCTCTCCAGTACAGTAGATATTAATGTTGTACTGATTCTCTCTACATTGTTCTCTCTGGGTTTCATTTTTTCATTATCCCTTACTCTTTCGTAATGAATTTTTGCTGATATAATGCAAAAATATTGAAATATATTTACGCGTTATGAAGAAACAATTTTAATGAAAATAAATTGGAAATCGTTAGTTTCTGCAATCGAGACGTCGTGGATATTCAACTTGAAACTTAGTTTCAATATCTTTTGTTGTTTTTCATACTCATCTCGTTTTTTCCACTTTTCGTTTTTATTAATTTAATTTTGATCGACTAATTTTTCCTATTTTGTTTATTTTTTCAAATGATTATCTATTTCTGGGTAATTGAAAATAATTGATTGACCTCTTTATCAACCCTATATTCCAATTTTTATGATTCATTATAATCATCACATCATTCTTCCACTCAAATTTTTTATTTTTCTGAATAAACCGCACTTTCTTCTGAAAATTCATTCAATTTTAGAAATGCTTATTCACTTACTTCGAATAAAATTCATACAATCAACATTGAAATACAATTTAAAAAGTACTACTAGCTCGAAATTTGGATAATTCAATATATGCATACATTGAGTTTATATCAATAATCAGCACTCGAATAGGTCAATATATTTCCATAATACAAAACTTCCTGTTTCCCGAAAATCATACAGTTTCATTATGACTTGGAGAATTCGCTTGCAGCTGAAAATTAACAAAAATAGTAAAGTAAATTTCTTAAATCAGAAAGGTGATCTATCAACTTCAGACCCTCAGTCTTATTCCAATTCCAATATGAAGCAAATATAATATACCTAAAAAGTTCTGATCCATGGAATATTCTCCGACACTGCCTACTTCATTAGAATTATGTCCCTTTCAATGCTCACGAAATTCTTGGAAACCCGTACAATATTAACAGAATATAGTATTATCTAATCGAGATTTCGAGTTCGATTTATTGAGGTAACAAAAATAAACGTGATCACATAAATCATACCCTCCATTGGATTAAGTGCTCTCAGAGCTCATTAGTGGTTTTACATCTTGTTTATGTTTATCAGACCGTTACTGGCACTAAAATAGTAATAGTGTAAGATATATTCAATTGGTAACTATCGATGTACTTGAAATTATCTAAACACAACTGGATTTTCCTGGAATTCAGGAAACAATAAACAACAAATGAATGGTCTAAAAATGGACACATTTAATGCGGGTTTTAATATCAATTTCTCGGAAATAGCGGTGGACCGAGCATGTATGAATATTTACGACATTTTAAATTTTTTAAACAATGAATCAACGCTCTCATGAAATTACTGAACATAGTGACGAACCTTTTTATTTGACAGTTTATTACTCATGCTGAAGTAGATAGATGAATATTTTCGGAGAATATCGAGAAAAATGCAATTACAGAAAACGAAATAGTTTTAGTTGTCACACGAAATATTGAAATTTCGAATGACTGCAAGAAGTTGACAAATTATTCGTTGAAATAATACTAATTTGAGAAAAACTTTATTCATTACAAGTATTTTACTAGGAAATAATAATAATAAATAAATCAGTCGAGTGAAAATGAAAGGAAGTATAATGATTTCCATAACTATTTTGTTATCATAAATTGTTTTCGATTCAATGTTCATATTTTGAATGAACGAAACACATTACCTAGATATTTTTGAGAACGACAATGTGTGATTTCATGCAGGAGTAGAAATTATAATGATAATAATAATAATAGAGTGTCTTTATAAGAGGCGGAGTTCAGTCAGAGATTGTTCTCAAGTTGAATTCATGTAGGTACGAAATTTCCAAAATTCGTCCGAACTATATGAACTCTGCTTTACACTCAACCTACAAAATGTTATTACAGTAACATAGGTTGATACTGAAAATAGTGTTTCAAGTCATTAGTCAACGAATAGACGATGAGATTGCGAGATTAGAACCTTTGGTGTTGCGGTTGAGATTGTTTTTAGGGATCAATTACACAAACTTTAAGCTGGTGGTTGATATCTAGAAGATGTCTTAATGAAATAAATATATTATTGTGATGCTTCCATCGTATCTAGGCCATGAGAGAAAATCAACATGAAAACCTTTATCGTATATCTTAAATTGAAATTGATAATAAAAGTGAGCTGAAAGGTACCCACTTGTAACGAATTAATTTCCTCTTCTGCTCTATTCCTTTCGTCCTCAATCGTCCTTTTCAGCTCTTCTATCTCCTGCAGGAGCATCATGCTCTCCACTCCGTCAGAGTTTTCACTGAGACCTTGTAAAATTAAAGTGCTCTGGTGTGCTAGGACGTTCCTTTCCCTCTTATGAGCATCGGCTTCTTTTCTAAAATGAGGAGGAATGTGTTGAATATCAGAGCAATCAATATTTCTTCGAGTTGCGAAAAAATATATTTATTGAGTGTGAAGATGCAAAATTGTGCCATTATAGGTCAGTTAACATAGTTCAAGAGATTATAAACATCCATTGATAAACCATCACCTATCTTGAAGAGTGGTCTCATAAGAAAAAGGCGGTGCAATCGTCTGTTAGAGTGCAAGTTTTCAAGGCCGGTGTGTGTCAAAATTGATAGCGAAAAGAGATATCAGTTATAGCGAAATGGTTTATATATTCCGTTTCAACATGCCTAAAATTTCTTCTGACCATAAATTATTATAATCTTTCATTCATCCACTCGCACTGAAAGGAGCAAATTGTAACCAGAACTGGAGAATATAGAGATAATATACACTTCAGGAAATATGAAAATTTTTATGCGTGAGAAAATGAGGAATTTGGTCTCGCATGTGAACATTACATACTCTCCGAATTACCGAAAATTTTAATTATTTTTAATTCCCCTCTTCCAGTGAAGTGGATACAAAATATCCATCACCCAACGTATAGAAACGACTCCATCTTGAAGATCTCATGAAAGAAAAGATACTTACTTCAAAGTAGCCAAGTTGGTTCTATGTTCTTCTTCTAATTTTTTATATTCTTCCAATTCTTTCTTCATCATCTCGGTTACTCGCAGAATCTGGTCGTTTTCTTTCCTCAAATCTGATAACGCGGATTCTAGTTGCTCATTTTCTTGTTTTTGTTTGTCCAATTCCTGGAAAAAAAAAGATGTTTCTCGTATTTGAAATCACATGGTCGAAAGGTTTCAATAAGTCATAGAATACCTATAACAATCACAATTTTTTCCCTAAATCCCATATCTGAATATAGAATTGTGGAAATAATGACGATTATTCATTTGAAGAAAGTGGAAAAATGAACACACATCCATTATTTATTTGAAGGATTATATATATATATATATATATATATATATATATATATATATATATATATATATATATATATATGTTTTCTTGAGGAAGTGTATTCTTCAAAGTGCACTTTCACTCTTCCATGGAGTGTTTCTTAAAAAAAAACATTGAAACTGTGCCAGTTTTGATGGAAAGTCTGTTTTCCATTCATCACACACCATTAATTTCAATTCTGTAGGAGAAGAATGGCTTGAGAGAGAATTGGAAGTTTTGGAAAAGATGCGTCCCTGAAATTTTTTGTTTCATATCATAACATTAGATTTCGAAAAACCTATGATCATTCCCCAGTTCACCGAAAAAAAAAAAATGACGCAAGTGTGAGGTTTTAAAGTTCTGGTGATCAGAATGTATAGCCTTCTTTAAAAAATAGGATGTGATGGGAAGAGTTCAAAGTAGCACATATCGTGACATTGTTTATAGAGATATGTAGTTAGTCAATCATGTAGAAATATTATTTGAAGGGATGGATACTACGGTTAGATGACACAAGTCATTTCTTTCGTTTTTCTTGCAGACGTCGTAGTCTGAATAACATATTTTCTTGTATATTAATACATGATTACGAAAAGATGGCAATCGATTCAGAAACAGAAGTGGATTTTTTTGTCTATGTCGTATATCATTCACGTTCAGAAAATATATTAATGCGTAAACCAAGCGTAAACTTTCATTTTTTTCATGAACTTTCATCGTCGTATATCATTCACGTTCAGAAAATATATTAATGCGTAAACTTTCATTTTTTTCATGAACTTTCATCGTCTACCCTATTCTGAAGCTTTATTATCTTTCTTTCAACATTACAGTCAAACTGATAGACAGAAATCTGCACCTATTTTTCCCATCAGATTAGGAAGCTGTCATGCATTGCCAAGTAAATGAAAATATCGTCAATATACTGTAGATGGCATGACTGATGTTCAAATTTCATAAGTTCAGAGACATTTTCTCTCAGAAAAATATGTTCATTTTATATAATTCTTCAGCAGAATCAATAGTGTTGTATGGTACCCTCCACTTATACAATAATGCAATTAACTGTAATCAAATCGGGTGAATTTAAAATTCATATTCAATGAGAACAGGTGCTTCTCAGCTGTACAACCCGTATAGAGAAAAAGTTTATCCTTGTCATATTTTATGTAAAATGATCGCACGAACATATGTCCAAACTTGCTTGTTTTCCTGGAAAAGTGTATTCCTCAAAGTGAATTTTCACTCTTCAGTGATGACTTCGATTTCATGGGATGGTTTTTTGAAATAAACATTGAAATTATGACAGTTTTGATGAACAGTCTCACTCACCATGAATTTCAATTTCACTGTCAAGTTACCAATTACATTCTCAAAATGGTATATCTGGGCACCGGGCGTGCAAAAATTGATCGTGTTTTTCCCTAATTTTAATCATTGTTATCAATCTATCAATGGGGTCCGATATTATCTCAAATGTTCCATCGAAGGAAGTACATCATTTTTGTTACCCAACATCACAAGTTTCATCGCAATGAAAGAAAAAACCTTTGAATTATCAATAAAAACCTATTTTTCCTGTTAAAACTTCGAAACTTTATATCTCGAAAAACATAGCAATTTAGGACATACTTTTCCCTACCTTACTTTTTTATGAGATGAATCACCCCTCGAAATGAAATTATCACGGAAGTTCAACTCTGTTCTTGAAAATTCAAAGAATTTCAAGGACATATCCTATTTCACATCGATATGAATAATCTTGAACATATTTAAGTGGTCAAGTAGTACTTTCCATACGTCATCAAATTTCTCGTCAGATAAAATAAGAAAACATCAGCCGCTATCAGCTTTAGCCAACTGCTATCGGGATCTTCCAATTACGGAATCTCATCAGTCTCGAAAATGGGGAAGAACCATCTCAAAGAAATTACTCGAAGAGAATGCAGCGTATAAAACAGCTTGAGTCTACAAGTTTGTCAGTTCGTTGACTAACAAGCTTTCAAACTATACCGGTCCATATAGATTTTCATTTGGAAATAAAAATGAAGTGCTTCATTTTCGCAATTGTTTGCCTAGCAGTTGCTACTGCCATACCTGTTGATGTAGTTGAAGATATCGATGGGGAACAGTATTATTTACTTCCGATTAGTAGAGTGAGAAGGTGAGTTGTTGGTTTTGGATCAACTTTCAACAATTTATAAACATTATCAGAATATGCATGCACTGACCAATCTATTCGATATTGAAACAAAAGCGAATAGAGTTGAATAGTTAGATTATTTTGTATATTCTTGACATACGTAGTGACAATTTTTCAAAAAATCTGAACCGCCTTACTTTTCATAATCAGTTATATGATGGATTATGTTATATCACTCAGTTACGAAAAGTAAAACAAAAGCATTCACTACCACAATGGATCACAAATTGCACATGGAATCTCTCATATGTTTATTGAACTAAAGAATAATTGATTTAGGTCATTTATTTGCTGTGAAGTATCAAAATATTGGTGTGATACATATCTTATTATTTTAAAAGAACATAACCGTTTAATATACCAATTATCGTGCTGATTGTGAACACAAACGTATTTTCTTCATTTAGTCATCGACATAATATCTTTAAACTTTCCTTTCTCTACAATGTCATGATCTGAAGAAGGTTCATTTAGGCCTTTTCAGAATAGAAATAAGCTTTATTGTCGGAAGATTATAATTCTTATTGACAAAGTCATTCTCAGGAATATAGCGGAACAGTTGGGACAAAAACAAACAACATTTGAGATTTGAATCAATATTGGAGAAAAAAACGTGAAATTCGGATAAAAAATTGCTTTCTTTGGCTCGCATGGTTGAAGGAATCGCCTCAATCAGTCAATATCCATGCTCGTCACACGAAGCATCACATTTTCTCAAAACAACACATAAAATTCGGAAAAAATCTTTCAATTTGAACGTTTTTCATTTCATTCGATGAACTATCGATGGAGCAGTATTGTCTTCAATCATAAAAAATTGCAATCGAGGCATAATGTTCAGATAAAACTTTTTTCCACGGATGACATATCCAAAACTGTCATCAATTATTATTCATATAACGGTTTTGTATTTTTTCAGACAAACGAATTGGGGAATATCAAACTCGGGTTACGGCGCTAGTCATACCGGAACCCTCTACAGCAACGATCGTCATCGATTCGACGGCACAGCATCAGCAAGT
Source organism: Zygogramma bicolorata (assembly GCA_032362365.1). Lineage (NCBI taxonomy): Eukaryota > Metazoa > Arthropoda > Insecta > Coleoptera > Chrysomelidae > Zygogramma > Zygogramma bicolorata. The sequence goes on from JAVJAQ010002294.1 coordinate 865,928, forward strand.
AAAAACTTTGGGTCACATGGACTTAGGCCCGACCAAGTTGGTGGCCGTTTGGACTACTCCCACCTTCCGTCCGGATCTTCAGCTTTCATTGGAGCAGACAATACACGCGGCTATGGTACTGATCTGAACGCTGGATTGAAATACAATATAAAGCAGGGCAAAAACTATGGGGTCGATCTGACAGGGCAATACGGAAGGCATTATGGTGGACCTGGCGGGACAGGACGTCCTGAGGCTGGTGTCTTTCTGAATGCCCACGCGGACTTCTGAATTTTTCACTTCTGAAGACTGATAAATATTTATTTATTAATGAATAAATTATTGAATAAAATCTTAAATTGAAAAAATTCATATGAATTCAAAGGTAACCCAAGGAACTCTTGCAATTACTGTAACGACTATGCATATGTAAATCTGAATTCCTATGACGCAGACGGTTTCTCAACCTCCTCTTTCACGATGAGTTTAGCATAGACCTCTTCTGTAACATCGTGCCTTTTGCATTGGAAAAATTGGTTGTGTGCAGTTTATTCTCTTCCATAACGAAAAAATGTATGTCATTTTATGGTTGAAGTTGATTTTATTTCGAAGCGGAACTGTACATTACTCTATCATAACAGAACGACAAAATATTGGATATGGATTTGAAGAATTTCAAGGAATTCAAAGGTGCTAATACCAATTGAATTTTAAGATTTGGATAATCGCCATTTGATGTGTTGGATTTCACAAATGAAATTTAAAATAATGAAAAATCGAGGAAATGTTGCAAGGGAAGAAAAAACAGGACGTAATGAAAAAAGTAACAATTCATTCACTGATCACTGATAAACACCAATTCACATCGAAACAGCATAATGATGATAAAAAAAAACCTTATAAAGAATACGCATAAAGGGATTAATCCCTGTGCAAGGGTAGGTAGGAAGGTACGTGTCAGACAAAACTGCATATTTAATTGAAAAGGTGCACATGAAAAAGGCCTGGATGATTACACAATAAAAAATTCGTTAATCAAGATGTTATCTCACATAATCACAAAACTACATTTGTTAATAATGATTGCAAATATATTTCACATCAATATACAATAGGATGAATCAGTATAAGATGGCAATTTACACATATTCATTTTCTTTTCATCTATAAACTGATTAATTCTCTTTCTGGTAACCATTTGGAGCCATGAATTTTGTGAGAAAAGAACCACTGATTTGAGAAAAATTGTCTTCTCGTATTTCTGCATACAATATCGGACTCAAGTGCACCACTCCTGTGCCACCGTTTTGTGTACTTATGGTGAATTCGTTGTTTTTGCTTTGTGTCGTGTTTATCATATTGTTTGATGACGACACTTTGGAAATATAGTTGACGTAAGTCAAATATATTGCAGTCACCAGACAGGATAGCTGTGGAGGTGTCAAAGTTTTCTTTGTACATTACTTTCATTAACCACTTCATAGTAATTTGCAACTCCTTCAGTAGTTATTTGTGACTAAACCCCAAGCAGTTATTCCATGGGATATATCCATCTGTACAAGACCTCTTTAGATACTATCTGAGTATTTCCTGTCCGGTATCATCTTGAAAAATTCGAAACTGTAAATGTTGAATGGAAAGCTTATTAGGATTTCTAAATAGGTGATGCGCCCTCGGGTACAGAGTTTCAATTATATATTCATACACAGCATTTTCAAGCTGATGAATCCTAAAAACCTGGTCACGAAGAACCTAGCTTCTTATGAAAATAATGACACCAGAGACCATTTTTTTAATTCTCAGAAAATTTTCGAGTTATGTACTATGAGCACCATCACGCAAAGTTCACAGTATTATGAAATTTTCAACAAAACTATTCCTACTCATAAAGATCATAACGTAGTTTTAGTTTTCTTGGGAATCTGCTGTGGGGTTTACCGTGATTTTCAACTAATATGAGATCAGTCGACTATAATTACCCATTAAATTTGTCGTGGAAAAGCTTTCTTATCACTCCATACATATTAGGTAACTGCTATTGAAGTTTTATTATCATGATATCACGTTCGGTTTCAAAAATAGGGGAGAACAATTACAACTAAAATTTTGTGGTATAAGAGAGTGAGATTTTTCATTTTCATCAGTTCGTGTCCATTAGCTTCCGAACTATACTGGCTATTCTTTGCATTCTGATCCCAAAGAGAAAATGAAGTTTTTAGTGTTTGCAATCGTTTGTCTAGCGGCTTCTGCTGCTATGCCCTTGAATGTTGTTGAAGATGTTAATGGAGAACAATATTATATGGTACCAATTCATCGAGAAAGGAGGTGGGTATTATGTTTCAATGAAGATTGTGAAAAATTGTCAGTACCTTCAGGAAAACTAAGGTTGAATTCGTTGACTAATACACTGCAATTTCAAAATCACTGTATGTACCTTCTTACATGAAGTTAATTGGTTGAATTGACGTAACTTGGATATTTGAAATTCACATTCCTCAGAATATTTCTACATTATTTAATTCTCCATGCATCCAACGATCCAATTCTTGTAGAAATGTTTCCTACAAATTAAGACGAACTGGTTTAAAGCTTTTGTACTTCGAATAGGGAATTTTATGACTGGACCCGCTTCTTCACTTCTCTCTGCTGTTGTTCAAAATTATCAATTGCAGAACGAAACATTTGATGTTATTGAGAAGGCTTCACATATTTTTTCAGATAGTTCCATTCAAATATATCATACAGTGCATTCATTTAATGCCAACCCTTTTTTCAAGTTTTGAACGAGTCAACTCAAAATTGAAACTTGGGATGATGAAATTGATGCATGAATACTATAATTCAGAGTAGAATTGACACATAAAAATTTCAAGACGACGACTGGGCGCCTGGAAAGGGGGATCCTATGGTACATCATTTTAAAGCTCATGACGAATACTTTACAACCCTAGAATATGAAGTCAATATCTTCATTTACTAAAAAATGGCGAAACATTCGATAATTACCTGGAAACAATCACATTAATATCGATATTTATAGAAATATAATAATAGCGTCTTCATTTTCCATTTCATTCAATTTAACAAATACATTTTTAACATGATAGATACCTACATTTGTTGGGATAAAGGACGGAGTTCAGCATTTTATTAGTATAATATATAATGAAGACTCATAAAGAAATTGAAATTGGCTGCTCTTCAACTCAACCTTAAAACGCACCGCATGATGAAAAATAATGATAAAAAACTTATCTATATTAATCGCAGACTCAATGATGAGGGGGGCTCTGTTTAGTGAGTAAGATATGTTTTAAATGTTTTTTGAATTTATTCATAGTCATCTTTTTTAGAAGTGTTGGGATTCCATTAAATTTTCGATATTTGGTAAATATAGGATCGTTTGTATTCTTGAGTTCTATGGAGAGGAGGCGTGAGAAGCCCTTTGAACCTCAAATTCAATGTATGAACATCTGTACGGAATTTCAGTTTCCTATGAAGGTATATACTTAGGTGTTTTCGTTTGAATTACTGATACAGGCACGCTGAGTGTAGCAATCTCCGGTTATCCATGTTCAACCAATTGATAATATTCAGAGTATGAGATACTCTTTCGTATTTCCTAATACCAAAAATCAATCTTAAGCAAGAGTTTTGTACTTTTTGTACTTTTGTTTGGTGAACACTCGAGAGATTTGGGCCATACAGAGAATCTGCAAAGTTGAAAATGGACAAAACCAGGCTGTCACAGAGCATCACTTTAATTTTTTGTGATAAATATTGTCTGTTACTTTAAATCAATTTCAGGGAACTATAAGCTCTGCAGATAAGTGTATTCACGTGTCTTTCAAACCGAAGATCCTCGTCGATGATAACTCCCAGATTCCTAGCATGATCAACTACTTCTAGTCTGTCCTCTCCAATTTCAATACTAATATTATTCTTCACAAAGTTCCTAGTGTTTTTTGGACCGGAGACCAGTATATTCGACTTCTTGGCGTTAATGTGTAACGAATGGTTTGAAGATGACAATATGAATTGTCATTCATTTTTCTCTGTCATATAGCAATCCAAACAACCCGATAAAGTTTGATAGATTAGTTTTGTTCATAAAAAAGACAGAAATGTCAGTACAACGAACATAATTGTTCAGTTCAAATATTCTCATTCAGTTTTAGAGTTTATAAGTAGATAGGTACTTCGTAAACTATCTCCAAAATGGTCAATTGAACAGAATTTAACAGGGGAATTGTATTTGATAATCCTGGCAACTACGTTTGATCTTCTAATCACCAAAATCGTCGAAGTGAATCCCAATGAATTCGATATGGATATTATCATTTCAACAAAATGGTGCACCACCACATAACTTCAGTAAGAAACTATTTGGATAATACTTTTCGTGGTCGTTGGCTTGGCCATCGAGGAACTACGGAATGGCCAGCCCGCTTGCCAGATTTGCCACTTTTGGATTTTTTTTTATGCGGGCAATTATTAAATGTTCCGCCATTTTGTAGTAGGTGGAGTTATTGATTTTATATTCAAGGGTTGTGAAGTATTCGCCAGAAACTCCAAAATGATATATCACAAGACCACCTTTCCCTTCAATTTGATTTTTTCTCCAAAATATAGTATTCATGCATCAATTTCATTATCCCAAGTTTTAATTTTTTGAGTTGACCTGTTCAAAATATAAAAGCAGGGAAATGCACTGTATATTTCAATAAGTTTGAATTACACTGTAACTAATATCAAGATAAAAATAATTTCTGGATTTTGGCTTTGTATGTTTGTAATACCATCGATCCCGATGTGCTCAATGAAATTGATTTGAAACAACCACACCATTCAAGAAATGTGTTCTGTTACAGACAAACGAAATTGGACATATCGAATAAAGGTATAGGCCTGAGTCACACAGAAAACCTATTAACCGACGATCGTCATCGCTTGGATGGTACAGGATCCGTCAGCAAAAACTTTGGATCACACGGATTTAAACCTGATCAAATTGGTGGCCGTCTGGATTATACTTATAAACCACTCAAATCCTCAATCTTTTTGGGAGCAGATAACATGCGCGGCCTCGGCACCGATGTTAAAGCAGGGCTAAAATATAACATCCATCAAGGCAAGAACTATGGAGTCGATCTTACAGGGCAATACGGCAGACATTTTGGTGGACCTGGTGGAACTGGACGACCCGAGACTGGTGTATTTTTGAATGCCCATTACAACTTTTGAATATTCTACATTATTTATTCTCATTGAAAACAACTGAACACTATGAATTTATTGTTTTTTTTTCATAAATTTATCGAATTAAAATAATTTTTGTATAAGTTTAGATATTTCGAATTTGCACCACATATATGATTTGAACGAATAGTCTGAAAGTGGAATTTGTTCAATTAAACAATCACCAAATTAAAACTTTTATACCTTACGCGCGTTACGCCAACGAATCCGACATCTTCAGGACAAGGATTAAAACAATGTAACTATCTACTTCTAAAACTCTTTCGTTTGCTCATGAGTCATTTCGAAGATGAGAGATACTTCACGAATGCATAGGGTGTTTTTTAAACACGTTCATCTGATCCACTCTGAGGAAAAACTTCAAGAAACTTGAAGATCTACGAATTTTTTTTCAGATACTCAGATATTTTCGTGAAACTTAGAAGGTACGCTTTCGTTAATTATTTCAAAAATAATTCTCTCTAATAAATTTTTGATTCAAAAATGCATCTTTTTTTTGCGTTAGTAGCCTAGCCAGATTGAGAAACATGAGTGGCGTATAACTACTATTTTATTTGAAATGTCAAAAATAAAAAATTATGTTGCATATCATGAAATGCCAATTACTGTTCAGACGATGTGCACTGAGTTTCATGAAAGTGTTCAGTTTCATTAACAAAAAAGTTAGAACTTCAACGTTATGATTTCCAGTTCACATTGTATTTATATGGAGTTTTTTTTCTGAAAAAAAAATTCTAGTGGTGACGTGATTAGATTCATTCGATACCTTGTTTTTCAAATTCAGTGAGAGCAGGAATCATTTTTATTTTTCAACTGAATTGTAGATTTCGAATCCTAGTAATACTCAAATACATTGACTTTCATCGGTCGATTGTTATATAGTAATCTTCATCGATGTACAACTGGATCATTTTTGAGTTTTTTGAAGTACGTCTCGGAAAAATTCATTTGAAAGTTTTTTTTCCATTTGCCATAGAAGTTATGGTAATACAGATTGGAATGATGTTGAAGAAATCCAACATCACTTGCACGAAAGATATTGAAAAATAATATTCTTCTTCTGGAACTGTGAAACATTGTAACTTTTTTGTTCCTTATATGTGTAAAACACACCTTTCAATACAATGAAAAACAATTTTTTTTTTTAAATTGAGATTTTTTTCATTGCTAGGAAAATATTGCCGCAAATCGATGTTTTCCCTCATATTTAAAGTGCTTTTGAGCATACAATACTGGCTCCAAAATGTAGGGGGCTCAAACACCTTGAAATTCTCTTCTAAGTAACAAGGCAGAGCATTTTATGTTGCGGTTTTTACTTTCTTCGTATGACACCATTCTATGAACTGAGGAAGTGAGCGTACACTTTCTCGTAAAGAAGCTTCGATTTGCTTGACAAAAAATCACCAATGCGACGTTCGTTGCATTCTTCATTTCTTCACTATCGCTATCGCAAGAAATCATCATCATTGACAAAAATAATAATGACTTTGAACGCAAAAAAAGGAAATTATATATTAAACAATCAATATTTATTAACAATTGCGCGTTTCTATAATTATAAGAAATGAAAGGAAACTTGATTGATTAATAGTAGATTATACCTCGAGCCCATAATGATAGCTAGTATTCTTGAGGCAAGGGAGTAAACTATTCCGAGAGAATAATAGTCATTATTGCGAGTAGTATACTGTACTTTATTTACGACTAATTTATTCATCATAAATAAATGATTCTTCAGTTTCATTCATCTCAATACAAATACACAAACACTTCCTTCGCGTTTGACAATGACACTTAGGAGTTTGGTTATATCATTTCCATGGTAAGATTCAATTCGAGAAATTTTGTGATGGGAATACAGGCATATATTATTATACTATTTTAGGAGTAATATATGGCCTTATACTGCAGAAACCATAAGTATAATACTTACATTATGTATCAGTCGTAAACAATATTTATTTATGGGAGAGGTAAATTACACTGAATTTTCATTTTAAAATTTTGAATAAAAAAATGTGAGAATGTATTATTATCTATTATCTATCATATATCGTTATATGATGTGTTGGTTTCTACATGAAGCTAAAAAAAATATTGTATTCAGCCTTGTTTGGCAATTCAATGACAATAAAAACATACTTCTTATACTCGTTGCATGAATATTTCGTTGAGTGATTTGAGGGTTTCAGGGTAAGGAAAAAATTAGTAAATCTACACTAACACCACCGGATTAAATAAAAACTGATAAGAAAATTTTTATTATTTCGAGATCAGATGAAAAAAGATTTCAAAACTGATTATATTATAAGTAAGGCATTTTGACATTTTTTATAGTAATGTTATGAAGTGTATGTGACATAGTTACAATTCAGTAATTGTTCCACCAAGGTAGTGGATGTTTATGTCTTGAGGGCAACGATTTTACAAAGTTGAGGGTCTGTGACCCGATTTCATAAGTCACTCGAGGGCATATACATTTATTTTTATCCGTAGTGCATACAAACAGCATAAGACAAAATAATAAACTATGTGACATAAAAAAATTATAGGAATCATAAAGTTGAACCACTGATAGACCATCAAAATAGTAAAGCTTCCTCAGTATTCGAAGTCACTAGACATAATGGCGGCAACAGTTCATGTAATTCACATCACTGACCTCCCAGTAAAACGGTTCGTTATAATTATTACAATATGCATGATTAAAGCTCTCGAAAGAAAACATTCTTATCTTTCCTAAACATTATACGACTGGTAAGATATTAAATTAGCTGCTTCTTTGTTTCTGTTATGGTATTTCCTTCGGTCTAAAAAATGGGGAAGAACCATCTCGAATGAGTAACTTGATGCGAATGAAGGGTATAAAAGAACAATATTCTTCAAGCCAAGTCAGTACACTGAGATACAAGTTTTCGAACCACACACGCATCCCAAAGTAAAAATGAAGTGCTTATTTTTTTCGATTGTTTGCCTAGCGGTTGCTGCTGCCATACCTGTTGATGTAATCGAAGATGTTGATGGAGAACAGTATTATTTACTTCCAATCAGTCGAGTGAGAAGGTAAATTATATTCAGTATTTTTGTGGAAGGAATCAAGTTTTTCGATTATTTGCTTTTTTTATTTTTTTTAATTCTCTCATAGGACTTGTAATTCATATTTTTCTAATTCGGAGAAGAAAAAAGTCATAAAATAGTTTCTTGAAGGAGGCAAATGAAAATTGATTCATATTTTAGTATTTTATGTAGAGGAAAGACACAAATACACAAATAATATATTATTGAATTTACGCAATATGCTACTCGATATTGATGCCACATTTCAGTTCAAAATTATTACAAGAATACCTTATCACAAACAAAACGATTTCTTGTCATAAAATCAGGTGGGGATGATGATGAGTATTTTGATTCTGATGGAAATGAAAAGATGAAAATTACAACAATAACTACTCCAAGTTCAAATATGTAAAAAATAACAATTTAAAACTGTCGGAGAATTATAAAGCTTGCTTTAACGGTGCTCGATGCATTTAAATATCGATATTTTGATATAACATTTTTGTTTGTCGAGTGAAAATTACCAATTGACATATTTATATCAATTATTTATGTTTGTTTCTTAGAAAGGCAGATGAAAACTTAAATAATTACTTGCCTTACTTCCTCCCTTCTCCTCAGAACAATAATAATTATTTAACCTAGCTTCTGAGGACCTATAATCATGCGAGCCACACACTTCTACGAATTAAATATGAATTGAAATAAAATATGAATGAATGTTTTCATACATAAAAGTCAAATCTTGGATATGGATCAAAGTTTCATTACTCAGAGAGTGAAATCAATTATTTCTTCCTGGTGTTTATTTACACCGTGCTTATAAAAATTCAATTTGATAGGGTGATGAGCCTCATTTCCCATGTTTGGAGATATACGATATTTTCTATTTCATTTAATCACTCGTCAACATTTAACTATTATAATTCGAACATTGAAATATATTTTTTAGAATTATAGCATGAAACATTTCACTGAATGTAACAGAAATCCAAACAGAACTGGTAGAATATAATTAAAAATACAAAATACATTTGAAGAGCACATTATCAGAGCATAACATCTCGGTAGGAAATAGGAATATGCTGGGTCTGAATATGGATATGATCCCATGTATTTCTTGAATATCATAATCAAATCATTTCAACGTATTTTTCTTTTCATCATTTATTCATTTTTTTTTCAGACAAACGCAGTGGGGAATCTCAAACTCAGGCTACGGTGCCAGTCACACAGGAACCCTGTTTGGCAATGATCGCCACAGACTGGATGGCACGGCATCCGCCAGCAAAAACTTTGGGTCACATGGACTCAGACCCGACCAAGTTGGTGGCCGTTTGGACTACTCCCACCTTCCCTCTGGATCCTCAGCATTCGTCGGAGCAGATAGAACACGCGGCTATGGTACTGACCTCAATGCTGGATTGAAATATAACATCAAACAAGGCAAAAACTATGGAGTCGATCTGACAGGGCAATACGGAAGACATTACGGTGGACCTGGTGGAACCGGACACCCTGAGGCTGGTGTGTTCTTGAATGCTCATGCAGATTTCTGATACCTCATTTTCACAAATTGAACGAACGAGTGAAAAACTATTTATTTATTTTTGTATGAAATGACTGAATAAAAATTGTGCCATAAAAATGTGCGTATTATATGTATCAATTCCTCATTATTCTTGAGTGAAGAAAATTGGATAAGTGAGTGGAAAAAACTCAATTGAAGCTGGACAAATAAGAATATTATGAGATAAATTGTGAAATAATGATATAAAAATGAAAGGAAAATCCAAATAAAAAATCGATATACGAAAGAATTTTATTATTATTATTTTTTTCGGTTGGGTAGTGAATTAATTCATGATTATTGCCTTACAAAGTGAGTAATTGTTGAGGAAGAGCTCAAGGAACTCAAGGAACTGTCTTTAAGGAAATTCAAAAAATCTCTGAAGCGGTTATTACATCATCATGTATTTTACAATCTGGATGAATTTTTTCTCAACAAGGATCTAAAAGTGTAATCTAATCATATGTTACCTACCAAATGCCCTTTTCAAAATAGAATATTGCACAATGTACAAATATATTAGCAGAATACTTTGTATATATATTCTGTATATATCACTTACTTAATGACTAAATATTTCTTAATAATTTTTTTAATATTACCTTACTACTACTGTTTTCCTCATACCGATGGCTATGTAGGTACATGTATTGTATTGTGGAAATAAAAATATCATATCATATCATATGAATTGTTTTGTAATACTCATGTTAATATTTCACGTGATTCGAAGAATAAATGTACATTTTTATTAAGTTTTCGAAAATACGCGTTTCATAGTAGAATCAAACCTATTCATTGAAACTATTATTATATATAAAATAAATTATATATAAAACTTGGGAATTATATTTGGGACAGCAGCGAAAGCGAAAGTGTACTCTTATAACAAAATATTTCCAATATTTCGACAATCGGTTATTGTCATCATCAGGGAGCTACGATTTCAATAACCGATTGTCGAAATATTGGAAATATATTGTTATAAGACTACACTTTCGCTTTTGCTCTCCCGAATATAATTCCCAAGTTTTGTTCTTAACTTATCAGCAAAGACTTCCTCTCCTCTAAATTATATATATATATATATATATATATATATATATATATATATATATATATATATATATATTTATTATATTATTGATATAAATTATCTGCGATCTTTAAGTTTACATGACAAAAAAGCCTGAAATGTTGACAGCATCTAGCGCAAATTCACACGAAACATCATGCTTAAAAACCTGCAGACCACGGCCAACACACCCTAATAAACCATCAGTTTATTAGACACTGACCGTGAAAACTAATATTATATGATTTGAAAAACTATCTCGAATATCCTGAAAAATTTAAGTGGAAGTATACCATAAACAAACGATGAGGTTGGTACCTTTTGTGAGAAAGTTGGGAATTTTTGTAAAATCAATCACCCTAACACCAAACTGATATTTCCCGCCTCGACGCGTGTTCCGCTCACAGAACTCATAATTATAACTAGAATGCGTTTCATGTATCGTCGACTAACGTAAACTTGACAAATCATGGGCATTCGCGAAGGGGACAACTTGTACAAGTAAACACATACGTCATTCCTTGTAATTTCAAGAGGAAATGAGAGAAATCTAGGGCGTATGTCTGTTAAGATTACTAGTTTGTAAATAGAGCGGCGTTGTCAGTTTTATTTCTTTCTGATTTGGATATTGGACGCTGTGACGATAGTAAATATAAATATTGGATATTTATTATTCATCGATTATATTGTGCATAGACAAGAGTTAAAGGTATATTGGTAATATTGTGTACATTACCCGTTCGATACGATGAAGTGTTTTGTTAAGGATTGTGGTAATTCCTGGAGAAAGGGGAAGAAAAAGGAAAACTTTACTTTCCATGAGTTCTTGAAAAACCTGTTAAAAGTGTCTCTAGAATAAAGAAAACGTTTTCAGATTTCAGCTCTCAGAGAGTGGTTTCGTAGATTAGGAAGTGATCTACATTTGGAGTGGCCTCAACTACAGCATTGCAAAATCAAAATCCGCACTGAACATGTTCATTTTTCAATTCGATTCAATTCATACTGAAGCTTATACCATTAGATTTGGGGAAAGTGGTCTAGACCCGGTCTGGCATCCTTCAACATTAAAAAAAACATATTTTCAATGTAATTTTCATTTAAGTAGTAGGATATAGGAATAACTTTTTGCTGTGAATCAAGATCTCATTTCGTATCTTCTATTCAAAGATTTTTTTATTATAAAACGTCTATGGATAAAACGATATTTTTACTGTTCTGATGTTCCATTTGAAACTGAAATTTCCAGTTTTATAAAACCAACCCATTGCCCATCCCCAAGTTACGCACGTTATATTTTGCGCCGCTACTGTGAAGAGGACATTTACAGTGTTACAGGTAATGCATGATTCGTCCATCCGCCATATTTGAAACGCATTCTAGTTATAATTATGAGTTCTGTGGTTCCGCTAAGAGGGTTAGCATATTCAGGAAAAGAAAATTGATACTACTCCTGAACATGCTAACCTTTTTGGCGAAACACACCTCCTGTGAAAGTAATACCAGTTTGAAGTTTGGTCTCTACAAAAAGTTCAGAAGTATATCATTCAATATTCCTCACATATTCTATAAGAAGTCATTTGCCATTCATCATTCTGTGGACCGAGAGGAGAGATGCAATTTCGTTAAGACTTCAGATTCGTGAGGTTCTAGTTGGATTTTTATATGAAAACGATCCCTGACAGAGACAGATATTCGGGAGGTTTCCACAATCACCCAAAGGAGAGAAAACTGTAGTGGTCCAATCAACCTACTCTGCTGGAAATGCCAAGGAAAGGAGAGCAATAGCGACTTTCGATAGAAAGGGATCATCACCGAATTTTATCAATTACAAAGAAGCCTTGCGGTACAAATTGCCAAAGAATTATTGTGTAATTTTCTTTAAGCCTGATGGATTCCTGATCCATGAATTCAATTCAAGTTTTCGCGTGACTTGTGAATTCAGTTCACGAAAGTAGGGAATTTGTCCATCTCTGGTACAGAAGAATAATGAGAACTGAGAATCCACATAATATTCTTTCGTATTGGCACTTCAATACACATTTTAAAATATTGCGTTTTTTTGGCCCAGAAGGCAACGAATACAATTTTTCACTGACCATAAAGTACCTATCCGGAAACTGAAATTGCATCCATAAGTGATACAGTATTCCAGTTGAATCAACTAAAGCGAAAGCATCACAATATCTCAGATTGATAGAAAGTGTTTTTTCAAGGAATCCCAACGAAATATCATTGGCCTTTGAGTTATTTTTTATACGGCATCAGTGCTCTCAGTTTTTTTGGATTCATGTTGAGACGTTTACGAAAAAGACGAAGTATCATCCTAGAAGTTATCACTTGTTGGGTACAAAAGCAATAAGGAATCCGAATCATCCCTAAATATCTACTAGGGAACTGTGTCCTTATGCTAATGGAGGTGATTTTTTCATTCAATTATTTGCCAAACGAGTTACAAAAATGTAGATTCAAATAGTATCGACGAATATGAAAAGTTTGCTTGATGCGTGGATTTTATTCGAAAGACCTCTCTCAATATGGCTGATCCAGAGGACACTGGGTTTGTAACAATTATTATAGTCCTACATATTTAATAAATCATAAGACCTACTCAACAAGGATGCTGTTGAGGAAATGTAAAAATGTTCCAGATTTGAAAAAAAAGTGCACTCAACTGAGTGAAAATATACCCACAAGCTTTATCGTGACATAGTGCCATAGAGTTGCCATCTCTTTAAGAAGCCAATACTGAAAACGTACTGAAAATCATAAAATTGTACTTGCGTACCTGATTCGTACAAAATGTCTCAAAAAGTATAAATGAACCCAAAACGTCAGCCCCCTGCTACTCAAATTTAATGATAACGATTTTGTTGACACATAAGTTGAGGTCGAACTATTGTCTTTCGATCTTTCACGAAATATAATTTTCAGACCATATCTCTACATGAATCAGCAAAAAATTTGTATTTCAGTTTGTGAGGAACGCGGTTTCTAGGTGACGTGGGTAAGATCCCGCAAAATATCCTGAGTTATAAAAACAAATCCTTTCGTGTTACATATAAGAATTTTCCATTTTTTTATAATGCTGTTTTTATAATTTCTCAACGATTATAATAGATCAACCCGTTCTAAGTGATTTCAGAGATGATTGAGGATTTTTATTTATTTTTTTTAAGTCGGAAAAATGAAATAAGGTAGGATCACGGAATGGTTTGAACACTGCACATACCTACTTTTTCTTCGTAGTTGTTCGGGTTTTCATCCTACTACAATCAGGAAAAATTCAGTATGAATATTGAAAACGGGAACAAATTTGGTTCCCAAAACGTTTACAGCGATAAGTATTTTTATGTAGTTCTTGTATTTTATTTGGTGGTAATGTTTGAATTGCAGGAGCAGTTGTGAATAATTGGACGTGTTGTTGTTCTAAAATTGTTGTGTTCTATCCAAAGAACGGTTTTTTGATTACCTACAGTAGCAACTTTTCGGGGTGGATTGGAAGTTTATCCTTTTTTCTAAGTTGAAAAAGACACATATCATTTGCCATGAATTATTTGAGGGCATTTTTATTCAATGGAACGAGAGGGATGGTGGAAATTTCATAAAAGAGTATTCAAAGTGAACGCAAGGGGGGAAGGGTATCGCTGAAAATCTCAAGTCAACTATTTTATTCGAAGAATAAGCATCTTAAACGTAGTTCTCATTTTCTTCTCTAATGTCATCATGGATACTCAGTTGTGTAATATAAAATCAATCATTTCAAAATCATGGGGTGAATCTCCGTGAGGAGAAAAGGTTGATAAAACGGCATTTCATCAATTTTCTCTAGGGGAAAGAGAGATCCAGACGAAAAAATTCCTGACCTCATTAATAGACGTCGCTTCGAGATTCAAAAAGTGAGAAGAAAGGAATATCGAGAATAGAATTTTTTGTATACTTTATGTTTCCCCTTCTTGAACACATGGGGACAAAGGTTGGCTTTCGTTCTTGATTGTAGTAACGCCCAAGGGTGAAGACTAATTTTATATTTATGCATTCGCAATTTTTTTGGATCCTAACCCAGAAAACCTGCAGTACTACAATGATATATAAACTATGTAATGACTATTCGCTTCGGCACCCAATATAATTAGCAAGGCTTTGCCTTTCGGACAGTGTTTGACAAAAGGAAAGAAAATATAGAAAAAATCACATTTTGTAGTCAGTTACGAGAAAATGAAACGGTCTATAACTGATCACGAAAGTGAGGTACGCTGACATTGATAGCTAGTTTGCAAACTGTCAATTTCCATGTTGAAATTTGAAAAAATAATTATGTACATCATAAAGAGCAAAACCCCCGTTAGCCATGATACTCCAGTCTATGACGGTGAAAAAAGTGTAAACTGTGTATTTATCCCATACAGCACCGATTCGTATGAAAATTTGGATTCAGGATCTACATACCCTCTTTTTCAAAATCTACCCTGTGCCGAGGGTTGCTTTCTCCCTGGAGGTGGATGCCACCCCTTCTTGGGGGTGAAAAATTTTTTATTGGAAATAAGTGCGGAAATCTATAGATTGCCTAATTCTAAGCATTTTTCGTTCAATGAAGTTTTTCTGAAAAGCAATACTTTTCGACTTATTCACGAGTGAAATTGTCGGTTTTCATGCAAAAAAAAATACGTTTTCAAATCCTTTTCCGCGAATAACTGAAAAATAATGCGGAAAGCAAATATTAGCTTTTGAAAAAACAAAAGAGATTGTTTTTTCGTGATGTATGCAAACCCACTACAAACTGAATAATTGCTTGTTGAAAGTTGATTGGTATTTTCAATCGCCAAACTGGAAAGTTTCTACGTACAATAAACAAAAACCACTGCATTTTTCGAGAAAAACTAATTGGAACTTTTTTGAAGTCCTTCAAAAATCCTTTATTCTTGTTATTTATGAAAGTTTCTAGCATCAAAACTGACCGAGGTATGAAGGAAATGATGTTGAATCCAATTTTTTTGTTGAAACAAAATTGTGAATAACTTATCCTCTTTCACCCCTTTGAAAAAAATCGTTGTTACTTCATAATTCACTTCATTCATGTTCTTATGATGAGTTCTGAATTTTATTATCAATTGAAAGTACGTAGTTTTAGAAAAAATTGAGATTGAAGAGAAAAAATCATATACGTAATTCAGCGAAAAATCACTATTTCTTCGAAATAATTCGAAAAGTATTGATCACATGCAAAATTTTCTGGAGTACAAAATTGAAGGTTGTTCTTCTCGGATAATTTTGACGTTTCATTTTTTTCTGGAGGATGAAAATAGAGTAAGATTTGGCCAGTTAAATATTGTGAGGGTTCGCGCAAAGTACCTTTTTTTGAGCCCGCTCAGCATGAGCCTTTTCAAAAATATAATGTGAAACAAAAAATCATGTGAATGAGCTTATAGCTCTTGGAAAAAGCTACAAATGCTTCTTTGGTGGATTTGATTGCTTAAATACTGAGCGAGTTATGGGGAAAAAAACAAAAACAATTTTTTTAGAAATCAGAGTATGTATCTTAGTATATTGAAGAATACACATAGTAACTATATTTCAGGCCTAGTGGAAGAATAGAGGCTTTCTGAAGGACTTCAAAAAAGGTCCAATTGGATTTTCCCGAAAAATGTATTGGTTTTTGGTTATTGTACATAGAAACTTTCCATTTTGGCGTTTGAAAATACCAATCAACTTTCAACAAGCAATTTTTCCAGTTTGTAGTGGATTTGCATACATCACAAATGAACGATCGCTTTTGTTTTTTCAAAAGCTGTGATTTTGCTCTCCGCAGGTTTTTCGATGAGATGCATTATTTTCCAGTTATTTGCGAAAAAAGATCTGAAAACGTGATTTTTTTGCCTGAAAACCGACAATTTCACTCGCGAATAAGTCGAAAAGTATTGCTTTTCAGAAAAAACTTCATTGAACAAAAAGTGCTTAGAATTAGTCAATCTATTGATTTCCGCAATTATTTCCAATAAAAAAATTTTCACCCCACAAGAAGGGGTGGCATCCACCCCAGGGAGAAAGCAACCCTCGGCACAGGGTAGATTTTGAAAAAGAGGGTATGTAGATCCTGAATCCAAATTTTCATGCGAATCGGTGCTGTATGGGATAAATACACGGGAAAATGGTCATAGACTGGACTATGAATAGAAAGGCGTATTTTGTAATCGAATGTTATCAGACATATTGGCGGCAAAGTGTAAATGGTGATTCACATCACTGAACTCTTACTGGAACACTTAGTTTTGATTACCATATACATAATTAAAACGTTCGAAAGAAAACTTTCTTATCTCTCCTAAATATTACACCACTGGTAGAGTTCAAATTCGCAGCTTCTTTGTTTTCGTTATGGTATTCCCTCCGAGTTCAAAACTGGGGAAGAACCATCACAAATAAATTACTTGAAGCGAATGCGGGGTATAAAAGAACAATACTCTTCAAGCCTGATCAGTTCGCTGAGATACAAGTTTCCAAACCATATAATACGGGTTCATTCTCGATCATCCCAAGGTAAAAATGAAATTCTTAGTTTTTGCGATTGTTTGCCTGGCGATTGCTGCCGCCATACCCGTTGAAGTAATCGAAGATGTTGATGATGTTGATGGAGAACAGTATTATTTACTTCCAATCAGTCGAGTGAGAAGGTAAATGAGAATATTCGACGAGTTTATTTCAATTAACAGATATTCACTATTGTCACTAATTTAACAATACAATACATACACATACAATGTGATAGATTATGCATACACTTGGACCTTTCGATTGGAATATATAGTGAAATTTCCTCAAAGAGATGCAGTAAATATTTTCTTCTCTTGAACTATTTCAACAAACCTTGCCCCGGTGTATGACACGTATCTATATTATAACTAAAAAAGAAATGTAGCTGAGCTGGAATAACTACAATTACTTACATTTCCTTGATTTATATTCTTGTAGTTGGGAAAGAATCACAATCTTTCTGTCTCTACAGCGTTCAGAAATTAATCACAGAAAAAATGTTTCGCCGTTGTATATTTGTTTATTCTCAAAGCACTATTGGTCAATGATTTTTGAATATAATAATTCGGAGTAAGATTATTGCTGGTTGAGTAAACATGATCGTCTAATATATTTGCTTTCAGTAATGAATATCATATGAGAATTTTCAGTCGTTATATTCTCATTTTTATGTCTGGTTGAAATGAATGAAATTTCACCTGATAATGAAATGTTAACAAATAAGTAACCAGTTAATTTTGAATTGCTTCTTTGCTCTACGCACGTATAGAGAGAGGGCATAAAATAGTATCTTGTGTTATTGGGAGAAAATTTCATGCTTACAATACATTTTCGAGTTTTTTCGGTTTATGAGAAACAACGATATTTTATTTTTTTTAAACTAGTTTTAGTCTCCATATTTGAAACTGTCTTTCAATATTATAAATTGAAATCCTATCAGAGTGTCACACGATTTCAGAAAATAGTATTTTAATAATATTCATGAAATCACAGCATGAAATGATTTGGCAGGGTTACTCTTGCTTCGATCATGAATCTATTATTTTTCATCCCATTTCCCGTCATCGAATAATTTCAATCAATATTTATTCCCATCCCTCATTTGATGATTTTGGTTTTTTTTAGACAAACGCAGTGGGGGATCTCAAACTCAGGTTATGGTGCTAGTCACACAGGAACCCTGTTTAGCAACGATCGTCACCAATTGGATGGTACTGCATCCGCCAGCAAAAACTTTGGGTCGCATGGACTCAGACCTGACCAAGTTGGTGGCCGTTTGGACTACTCCCACCTTCCGTCCGGATCCTCAGCTTTCATTGGAGCAGACAATGTACGCGGCTATGGTACTGACCTCAATGCTGGATTGAAATATAACATCAAGCAAGGCAAGGACTATGGAGTCGATCTGACAGGACAATATGGAAGACATTATGGTGGACCTGGTGGAACTGGACGCCCTGAGGCCGGTGTATTTTTGAATGCTCATGCAGATTTCTGATAATTTATTTTTACATATAGATAGGATGACTGAAATTTATTTATTATATTTTTGTACGAACTGACTAAATAAAAATTGTGCAATAAAAATGCTCATATTCAGTGAAAAAGTGTCAGCTATGCCTATGAATCTGTATTCAATATTCCTCAAATACATACAAAATTGAGTGGTAGTTCTCATCCAACTCTGTTGAAATGTGATAGAATATTCAAAAAAATAAAAAAAATCAGAAACCAGAATATAATTGATATGAACGAGTGAAACAAGTCTGAAGCAGGATATTGGAAAAATACAGAATACAAAAAAATTAAATGAACAATTTTTTTCAAACGTAGTGTCGTTGAGTGTGTTCACGGCGTATTGATCACAAGATTCCGCTATTGTTTTCTGATGACAAATAGTTTGATTTCAATAGCGTTGAATGAACCAGACAATGGAAGTTGAAACCAGTACAGCGAACAATAACAACTAGATTCAAAAAACAGCAGTAAAGAGAACAATACAGCGCTAAGATCGATTTTTGTTTCAACCAAGTAGAAATGAGAACACTTCCTTTGTTACATCGCCTTTATATCGCAGTTATAGATGAAACGTTAGGGTTGAAAACCTGCAGACCACGTCCGAAAAAACAGAATTGTGTATTGGGAGTGAGTAACCGTGCGGGAAAAACTATTACAAATATCGCCAAAGATTTGAATTGAAGTATATCACTTAATATCCAAAGTCTGAAAAGGAATACACATAAATGGGAGCTGGGAATCCATACAGTGTTCAAATTCAGTGTTGAAATTATATCGCTTTATTTCCCAGAAAATACATAATATAATGTTGTAAATGAAGGCTTACATCCAAACGCTGGCTGAACCCTAAATATCAGAATACTCCGGTATTGTACACCTTAAAAATAATCTACGAAAAAGTCCGCTTTGGTACAGATCATCCGATCCATCTTGGCACAAACTCAGATACTTTTCCAATTGCATAGTGGTAGTGTAGACCGTGATTGTTTAACCGATTGACCTGAGCAGAATAAACCGGCCTATGGCTCACTTTTCAGATACTATCTCGGGTACTATATTGTTTTTTCTGAGTTTACATGCTTTTTGGAAATAATCTCAACATATATCTCTCCTTCACCAAGCTCAATCGACCAAAATGCCTGCATTTCCATGCTTTTCAAAATTTTGCTATCAAGCAAACGCTTTCGTGTATAATGATTTAAGATAGAATCCCGAGACCGTGGTTCGAGGAATTTTATCAAATTATCATTGTGATTCTCGGTAGTGTAGAGGTTAGCACATTCGCCTTTCAAGCGGAAGAACGGGGTTCGATTCCCCGCCGGGTCTCTGTTCTGTGTAATCGCACGTTTAAAGGTGAGGGTGATCCATTGCCCGCACAAGTTTCGACCTTTGAGTGTTGACATTCGTCAGCTGGTTTACGAAAACGAACAATTCTAGAACAATCATACTTTCAAGTCATTTGCTAAGCAAAATTTCGAAAATTATGGAAGTGCAGCACACATTTTAACCGATTAAATTTGGTGCACTCGGTATATAACACCTGAATAAAAAAAGTAAATAACAATACTTCTATTAAAGAAAGAAATTTGGAAATCTCAGAAACTCTCTCTGTTAATATATACGATATTATCCATAGAAATCTGTAAGTTCATTCATTTCCACTTCTGTCATATAAGTTTTTTTTATGTTGATTCATGAGAGACAAAGCATGGAAAAAACTTCCTTGAATTTCATTCTCTTCACAAAAAAGGTTCTTAATGAATTTTTCGATATTTCCACAAATATAATTAATCTGTTTCGGACATTGAAGGGACCTTTGGATGATATTGTAAAATAGAATATAGTGGAATATAAGAAAGGTCTCGAAGTATGCAATTTTTCAACTGAAAGTGTTTTGAACTTCATGTTTGTGATCATTCAATTTGAAGGCAGATTCCTCCCATAAGTCATAAATGAGATCATTTAATAATTTGCCTCGAAATGAATATACATAGCGAGTTCCATTTTTTCTCTGTAACCTTCAGAGTTGAAATATAGTGTTATCGAGACGGAATTTTGAATCATTTTCAAATTCGGAAAAACTTTATGTATGATAATAACTAAAATAGCATGTACTTCAAAGAAAATGCAGCAATCCCCAAAAATAACATACGATAACTGAAACCTATCTTCCTGAAAAGTTCAAAAAGCATACATGTATAAGTGTTTATGTTTTTCGAATCTGTTTGAAAAAATCACCCTATACATCATGCAGTATTGGCAAAATTCACTCTGTTTTAAGTTGAATTCAAATATATGAGTTTTGCTAGTGTTCACGACGAAATCTTTCTGAATTACGGAGTTTTTTTCGGTAGTAAATTCGAAAAGACTGAACTAAAAACACCACCCACCGAATTTAATCCAAATACAAGAAAATTAGACCGTAAACAATTTTTTTTCAGCCATATCCATGAGACAAAACGATATTTTTCTGACACCCTCTGCTTACGATTGAAAATAGCAACACGATGATATCATCAAGATCGAACAAGCTTCTTAATTTTGAAATATCATTAGAAGACCTGCAGGCTAATAGTTCGTGTGATTTACATTTCGCACTGAATTTTGTTCGAGATAACTGAACGTGAATTTCAAAGAAAACACGTTTATCTTCGTTGAACATATTAGACCACTGCTATCGAAGATTTAGTGCTAATTTGTTTTCGTAATGGTATTATCTCCGGTCCCAGAATTGGGGAATAACCGTCCTAAATGAATTACTTGCAGAGAATGCGGTGTATAAAAGATTAGGACTCTTTGATTTTCGTCAGTTCGTTCTCAGGTTAGCTTTCAAATCATACCGAGTCATTCGTCATTATTCCGAAGCGACAATGAAGTGTTTGATTTTTGGAATTATTTGCCTAGCGATGGCCGCTGCCTTACCCATTGATGTTGTTGAAGATGTTGATGGAGAACAGTATTATGTGGTTCCAGTCAGTCGAGTCAGAAGGTGAGTTATCAGAATGGTGAACATTGTGAGACATAAATTATGGATAAAACGGTTATTTAGAGAAATCAAATTATATTAGTTCATGTACACACACAATGAAAGTCCTCAACTGAAGTTTTAAAATATATTCGATTATTTTGAATTAATTTATGTTCTCAACTCCCTACAGGTGACACCCAGAGGGAAAATATTGAAAAATAGTTTCATAAAGAATGATATTCCTGTGAGAATTTCAAAATTTTGAAGAATTTATTTGTTATTTTTGCCATGAAAAAATGAATATAAAAGATAAAATGTGAGAAAGTAGTAACATAAAAAGTTTCAAAAGAGTATTTTCTCATATATTTCGGGCAAAAAAATATCAACAAAGAATGTTTGCATTTTTTATGTAACAGAACGAATGAAAACGAAAATTTATAGGTTATTCAGAAGTCCCAAAAAGTATCAAAGAACGGTTTTGTGAGTAAGTATCATTTTTGGCAATAATGAAAAAAAATGTCTCAGTTTGTATTGTCTATTGATTGAATATATCCCAGAAACGATACACGGAATTGTTGGGGACCGTTATAAAAAATGCCGAAAACAAAATTCGGTGTATTTGTCAAAGGTGTGCCTAGATAAAAATGTTCGGATGACGATATTACTTGATAATTCAAATGAATGTAAGAATTGTTAGTAAATATGCTGACCTCATGGTCGAACAATTCATATCTTCCTAGTAATCGAATGTTATGTTGGGTAGTGACTTTATTCAAGTTTCGACATAAATTTGCGAAATAGTTGTCGAATATCTTTCAATGGAAATGACCAACAATTAATTACTTATGTTTATTGAAAAAAATTGGTTTGTTAATGGAATAGCGCCGTCAAAATTTTAATCTATCAGAGTTCACAAAAGTTTTGGTTTATATTTATACATGAACACCTTCATATCAAGATCAAGCATATTCTACCACTGAACTGATATCACTCGAACTCGATGTTTCGGTAACAAAGTAAGCATCTTCATTAGAATATCAAGCGAGTTACGTAGAGAACCACAAACACTTTTTTCAAGTGTTGCTTACAATATTTTCGATATTTTTTGATGTTCATGCAAAATACTATAGTGGTTGGATAATTCGCTGCGCGTTTTGCATTAACTTAGTTGTGATGTAGTAGTTTATAATGCACAACTCGAATTAGGGAGAATCACATTTAACAGCTGAAAACTGCCACTTATGGTACCATATTATTGCTATACTAGATTGAAAAAAGAGATTTTTCAATGGAATTATTTTTAGTTAAGCTACGCATTATGCATTGAATAATGCACTTTTAGTTCAGTAAACCCGCATTCATTTTTAAAACTCATTGCATAAATGATAATTCGAACCTGACCATGTTTATTGAATATCAGTAAGATTATCAGGGCAATATAGATTATCCAAAACAGGACTGTTCACGATTCCCATGAGAGAAAACCCTACAACATCTCAGATGAATAAAAAAAGTTCAAATTGTTGGTCCAGCCTCATTGTAATAATCAAAGGTGTACTGTAGGGTTTGGCTTGAAGTAATTGGAAATCAGTAGACGGAAAATTATCGAATCTCAATATATAATCTGCTCATCCATTTCTTGCATGAACATATTTTGATACAGGGAATAACAGAACTATCAGTGATGTGTGGTAAAAAAACACAGTTCGTTTGAGATTATGGTAAACCAGCACTGAAAAATCGCTTCTTTGATTACCAGATGTACATATAAGAAAAAATAATTGAAAAAATATCAGCTGGCCAGTGAATATGGTTGAACCACAGCATTTTTTTGTCATTCAGCCTTCATTACCATTATATATTTTCGAACAGTAGTTCAGGATTATTATTCAAATGTCGTTAATAGAATATTGACTACGAAGATGACTATTTGAGAGATAAAAATATTGAAAATGTATCGTTTACCCACAAGGCTACAATATAA
Organism: Zygogramma bicolorata; assembly: GCA_032362365.1. Lineage (NCBI taxonomy): Eukaryota > Metazoa > Arthropoda > Insecta > Coleoptera > Chrysomelidae > Zygogramma > Zygogramma bicolorata. The sequence goes on from JAVJAQ010002294.1 coordinate 889,869, forward strand.
TCATTAATTGTTCCCTTCTCGAATGGTGATTTCAAATATTATATCTATCCTGAAACTGGTATAAAATATATGTTGGTAATGAGGACAGCTATAATATATTATATAATATTTTTCGAATTCTTTCATTCTTTCAAAGAAGTCTCATGTTACTTCTTAGAAAAACATTAAGTCGGTGACAATTTTTTTCTGGCTCTATATTTATATAAAAACAAATCTGAATTCAACTTCAGAACCGTCCTGGTATTATTCAGAGATGGTTTTGCAACACCCTACGTAATATTTGCTGATCGAATGAGCGCAATTGAAACGTATGTCCGAAGTTTCATGAGTATCTGGAAAACTTGTGCACCTTCGATCAGATAATCTGGCTAATACGTTGTCGACGGAATGAAAAAACTAATAGAGCTGCTTGTAAACTGTATAAGCATTTCTCGATACGAACTCTCATCAAGAAATAAGTTCGATTCAACTTGTGAACCGAATAACTCTTTTAACATGATGACGGCTAAAAACGTAGTATTTATTGTTCAAGGTTTCGTTTTCAACGATAACTGTTAAAAAAGAGGAAGAGATAAGTTTTGTAGATAAAACGCCACAAATGAATGATGAAAGAGATGCATTGTACAAAAACTGAAGGTTGAAAAAGAATTCATATTGAAGAGGGGTTTCTTAACACTCGTATATTATACTAATGATACTTACTATAATACGTGCATAAAAAAAAAATTCATTCCTATTTTCAGGAAGGCGAATTTTTTTACCAGCCTCATTATAAAAATCAAAGGTGTATTGTAGGGTTTGGCTTTAAGTGATTGGAAATCAGTAGACGGAACATTATCGACTCTCAATATAATCTGCTCAAACATTTCTCGTTTGAACATATTTTGATACAGGGGATAACAGAACAGTTATGTGTGTTTTCGTTTTCGGTAGACAAAACACAGTTCGTTTGAGATTATCGGTAAACCAGCAATGAGAAAGAAGTGTTCTGGAATACAATTTTTAGACTCGCTACTCGGATAACCATAATATGCGTATGTAAGAAAAAATAATTGAAAAAATATCAATTGAACCACAGCATGTTCTTGTAATTCTTTCCTCATTATCATTATATATAAAACAGTAGTTCAGGATTATAATTTGAAATGTCGTTAACTTATTGTGAACGTGACTATTTGAGAGATAAAAATATTGAAAATGTATCGCATACCCTCAAGGCTACAATATAATCATTAATTTTCTTTTTCGAATGGTGATTTCAAATATTACATCCATCCTGGAACTGATATGAAATATATGTTGGTAATGAGGACAGATATATTATATAGTCTCATATTACTTCTTAGAAAAAAACTCAGTCGGTCATAATGTTTTTCTGGTTCTATTTATATGAAAACAAATCCATTTCAACTTCAGACACGTCCTGGTTATATTCAGAGATAGTTTTGCAACACCCTACGTAATATTATGGATTGCTGATCGAATGAGCGCAATCAAAACTTATGTCCGTAGTTTCATAAGTATCTGGAAAACTTAAGCACCTACGATCTGAGAATCTGTCGATGGAATGAAAAAATTAATAGAGCTGCTTGCAAACTGTAAAAGCATTTCTCAATACGAACTCTCATAAAAAATAAGTTCGATTCAACTTGTAAATCGATGTAATTCATATTGATGGGGAGTTTCTTAACACACGTATATTATAATGATTGAAAAAATACATATACTTGCTATAATATGTGCATAAAAAAAACGAAAAATAGACAAACCAGTGCCGATTATTCATTCCTGTTTTCAGGAAGGAAAATTTTTCCAATTGCGATTTGAATTTCGAACAACGAATATTCCTCAATTTTCATTCAATTCTTCCACTAAAAATTTTGATTTATCGCAGACAAACGAATTGGGGAATCTCAAACTCAGGATACGGTGCTAGTCACACAGGAACCCTGCTTGGCAACGATCAACACAGACTGGATGGCACGGCATCCGCCAGCAAAAACTTTGGGTCGCACGGACTCAGACCTGACCAAGTTGGTGGCCGTTTGGACTACTCCCACCTTCCCTCTGGATCCTCAGCATTCGTCGGAGCAGATAGAACACGCGGCTATGGTACCGATCTCAACGCTGGATTGAAATACAACATCCAGCAGGGCAAGAATTATGGGGTTGACCTTACCGGGCAGTACGGCAGGCATTATGGTGGACCCGGTGGGACTGGGCACCCAGAGGCTGGCGTATTTTTGAACGCGCACGGGAAATTTTAAATGTTTTGTTTTACAAAATCATGAGATGATGACTGATTATTATTTATTTCATTTTTATGATATTATTTAATAAAGAAGTTTTGAAACAACCTCAAGTTCTTCCTCAATTCTATACAAACCTGAATTAGAATAAAGGAGCACTTGATTCATTGATCGCTTCTCAACTTGCAACGATTGGCTTGCAAAATACAGCAGATATTTTCAGTAATATTTAGCAGATCAATTCACCATATAGATTGAAAAATAATGATGATGAGGTGAGTTCGTTGGGATATCATAATCATATGATTTTGAAAGTTGAAAGAGTTGTTTGCTTTTCTTCTAATTAGTTGAAACATGAAGGCAAAGGTCGTAATATTGCATGTTCAGTGGATAACCATCAGAAAACACTTCAGTTTTTAACGAGTTTTACAGTTTTCACCTACAGTGTTCAGCAGGTCTTCAAACCAACATCAAAAGGCTGGAGAGTATTTTTCTATTTCTCGTTGAATGGTATAGGCTCATTTATAATCGAAATGAGAAAATGGGAAGGGGGCAAAAGTGAATACAAAACAACAAGAATAATCAATAAAAATAACGAAAAATATCGAAACGGAGTTTCAAGTTGAAACCATTTACTAACTACTAATAAGAATCTACCGTCGATACTGAGCGCTGTTTTTTCTAGTGTTTTTTGAAACGTATTGCAGTTATCTTTCAACTGAATTGTTATACATGTCCTCAAACCAGTGCAAAAACTGACAAAAAAGTGAAATGGCAGTGTTCACTCCTCGTTCCTTTCTAGCTTAGTTGAAATTTTTTCTTCCCCGGCCCGTAGCAACTCCGAGCATCACAATTTAGAAAGAACGTGACAAGTGAAAGTACATTTTTTTTCGATAATTCAACCCCCAGGTGACCAACCATTTGCATTACGTGTGAAAAAGCGGTTGAAATCACCGGATCCAGAGAAGTCCAGGATTCCAGGTGAGTTGACTTTCTTTTCTTGGGCTGGCAGAACCCTAACTCCCTCAAACATCAACAGGCAGTGTAATGATTTTACAATACGTGAAAATAAAAATTCGTACATGCGAACCAACAGAATCTTATAAAACTATATCATTGAACTGAATAAGTCACTGGATCAAAGTAAGCACGCCGAGCGCGGTTGTACTTGGATGGGTGACCATACAGGGAAATCCCGTGTCGAAACCCCGCACAGCTGCAGCGGAATAGCATATCATAGCTCGCAGACAATATACCAATGAGCACAGATATTTGAGGATATCCCCTCCTTCGGGGGGGACGTAACGCCGTCGGTGCCGAGTCCGGTTGGGCTTCCCCCTCAGGTATGGCCAATAGGTTATACCCATGGCGATTGTTTCAAACCAGAAAAGGAAACTTGCCGAATGGCCCATTTGTTGCTTTCAGGTTCAAGCCATTCCTATTGGCCGTACCTAAAAAGCCCGTATGACACGGACCATTTTTTCACTCATAAAATGAATCATTTTTTGTTTTTACGAATCATTGACAATAAAATGGATAACTTTCTGTGTGAAAATCTAATGTTGTGTGACACTAAAACAAGATATCCTGTATTATACGATAGAGTGGAATATGTGTACAGTTCCCCATTCAGAAAATGGATGGAAACACGAATTTCATCCATTTTCTGAATGAGAAACTGTACACATATACCACAGTATCTTGTAAAATAGGATATCTTGTTTTAGTGTCACACAGCATTAGATTTTCACACAGAAAATTATCCATTTCATTGTCAATGATTCGTTATATTAAAAAATGATTCATTTTATGAGTGAAAAACTGGTCCGTGTCATATGGGCTTTGAATTTACCCTTGTTAATGATCACAAATATTGTCACGTTCCAATGCGATGGCTCTCCAATTACTTTTTTGTTTAACCATGTCGGTTTCTCGTATTTAATCTTTCACTATATGCATAACAGTAATGTGTACGTGTACGACAGAAAATAATGGAGAAGAAGATATGAAGCTATTTTTAGGTTTAGGAGAGAGGCACCAAACAATTATAAAAACATGAATCTGAATGAAGGACCAGAAATAGGAATATGAGATTTGACTGTATTTCTACTTTACTTCATCACAATTCAGTCGACAGGGAAAACTTGTGTATGCTGTGCGAGAAAAAACAGAAATAGAAATATGAGATTTGACTGTATTTCCACTCAACTTTTTCACAACTCAATCGACAAGGAACTCTTGTGTATGCTGTATAATACTGCATGGTTTGGTTCATGAAGTGTTTGAATCTGAGGTAACGGTTCAGTTATAAAGAATAATACACGACGTTTCTCTGAATTAATAAGAATCTTTCTTTTTCAAATAACTAGCCAATTACGCATCATCTCGAAATTTCTAATAAGAGAAAAATAGGTAACTGGCTTTCCCAATAAGTAATAAATATGTTCTTAGCGTGGCTATAAATGTTTACGTATGATTTTGACAAATGTTTATATTCTTATGAATCTGGGCAATTACATTGAAAAATTGCAATGATAATTTCAAAATTTTGAAAGGAGCTCTACAAATTCGATTTATAGGACTATGACGGTGAATCAATTTGGAAATCCTAAGTACCAACAACAAAACGATAAACAGCAATGAAATATTGAAATGACTTCATTCTGTAGGAAATCGACAATTCTTCTGGTGACAAAAACAAATGAAGGATCTCTTCCAAACCTCCTGCCCAGATACAAAATGCGCTTGCACATTCATGTCTAGTGGAGAATTGGTTTCATATCAAATAGCGTACAGCTTGTCCAATCCAACTCATTGGCATGGAGATTTTTATACATCGATTAAGTATTAATCGGTGTAATTCTACGGCCGAGTTTCGGAGGGCGGCGGACAGGGCAGCGGGCAAAACTTTTTTATTTGAAGAGATATCGAAAAATTTCATTTGGAAAAAATTATCAGCGTCGAAAAATAGGCCGATTTAGCCCAACTTGATTTTTTTGTCTGTCTGTGTGTGTCTGTCACACTTTTTTGAAACACGATATCTCTCGAAAGCAAAGAGTTATCGCTTTGAAACTCGGGTCATTTTCAGATCTCATAAGGGTTCAGAACCCTTTTGATTTTGAAAGGAATCTAAAAATAAGAAAGGTGTTTTTTGACATTCGAATGATGTTTTTTCGGGTTTTGCTAGAAATGCCGTGGCTATTACAGTTTCGATCGCAGAAATTTTTGCTTACTTTTGAAGAAATTCTCAAACCATCTGCTACAACTTTTATTTGAAGAAGAAAAATCAAAAAAAATTATTTTAGATTTTACGGGTGTTTTTTATGTCACATGTCGGTTTTTTTCGGACACTCTGTAGACCATACCCTTGCTTGTAATCGAAAAACAAAAAAACTGTCGTATAGCTCTCGTGATACTCTACAACTTTCAATAAATAACATTTTTCCTCAAACCGATGGGAAAATGGAAAAATTGGGAAATTTCTGAAATTAATTTTTTTCTGGAGTTTTTTTTGTAAATATCTCGGAAACGGATGAGAAAATCAAAAATCACCAATAGTAAAAAAATTATCATCTCAGTGTATACTATGAAAACCCCAAATATTTTTTTTCTAAAATCAACAGTACTGGAAAAATGATTTTTTTTTAGAAAATCAACTACATCTCCGAAACCACTCACTTTATCAAAATTTGTCATGGAAGTGAAATTGTAGATCTCGTCGAATACTATAAAAACCCAAATATATTTTTCCTAAAATCAATAGTTTAGGAAATATCGACGAAAAACTGTAAATTTCAATCCACTCGAATTTTTTCAAAGTATAAAAATATAAAAAACCATATATATCTCCGAAACCATTAATCAAATCAAAATTTGTCAGGAGAGTTAAATTGTAGATCTTGTCGAATGCTATCAAAAACTTCGTTACACTTTTTTTCTAAAATCAATATTACGGAAAATATGATTTTTTTTAAGAAAACAAACTATATATCTCTGAAACCGCTCACTTTATCAGAATTTGTCATGGGAGTGAAATTGTAGATCTCGTCGAATGCTATAAAAGACTTTCAGTCATTTTTCCTCTAAAATCAATAGTTTAGGAAATATCGACGAAAAGCTGTAAAATTCAATCCGCTCGAATTCATCAAAATTTAAAAAACGATATATATCTCCGAAACCACTCATCAAATCAAAATTTGTCAAGGGTGTCAAATTGTAGATCTTGTCGAATGCTATCAAAAACTCTCATACATTTTTCTTCTAAAATCAACAGTACGGGAAATATGATTTTTTTTAAGAAAACCAATTGGGCATGGTGTGTATCTCGTTTAAATTTCTTAGTACCTACATACCGTTTCGAATAATTTTCAAGCGTTTGTCAATTTCAGTCAATTAACTGTGTTAAAGTTTACCATCGATTAAGACGTTGCGTTTTTATCTATAGTTTAGAAAATATTGAGGAATATCCGTAAAATGCCATCAACTCGAAAACGACCATCAAAAACGAAACTTTGGCGAAGGTAATGCTGCGTGCGTGCAATCTACTGTTAACATGAAAGTAACTACTCCAATTACCTACAATCAGAAAATGAATTGAATTTCGTCAACAGAAAATGCATGTAATGTTCAGTGAGCATCGTTGGCAGCGATGAAATATGTAAGAGTCGTATAATGTAGAAACTGGAGATTTTGAACAACTGATGGCATAGAATCGCTGTTGTGACACTATTGTTATCATCCAATGATAATGTCGAGACGATTCTCCGAGGAGTTAGGTTGAATATTAATCAATTGGTGGTAAATAGAAACTCTCACGGAAACTATTAAAAACAAATGAAAAGTTGAAACGAATGACTGCATAGAATCTCTATATTCACACCATTGGTATCCGATGATAGTTTTAACATGATTTTCAGAGGGGATGAGTTGAATTTGTATTGATAGGTGATAGAAGAAAAAATACTTGTTGTTGTTGTTCGTTCCGTTGACTAGCTGACGAACGTCAACCCTCAAAAGTCGAAACTTGTGCGAGCAATGGATCAACGAGGCCTTACCTTTTAACGTGCGATTACCCAGCACGGTTGCCCGGCGAGGATTCGAACCCCGGCCTTCCGCTTTGGGGAACTATGAGAAAAAATTGAAAACTCTAAACAATTGACGGCATATAATCGATGTATTCAAACCATTGGTATCCAGTGATAGTTTAAAAAAAAAGTTTAGTTGATTTCTCAACAGTACGAGAAAAATTTGGAAAAAATTAAAAAGTGACGGGATATACCCAATCGATGTATTTACAACATTGGTTTCCAATGATACTTTAAAAAAAATTGAGTTGATTTCTCTATAGTACGAGAAAAATTGAGACAAAAATTGAAAAGTGACGGCATATAATCGATGTATTCAAACCATTGGTTTCCAATGATAGTTTACAAAAAAATTGAGTTGATTTCTCAATAGTACGAGAAAAATTGAGATAAAATTGAAAAGTGACGGCGTATAATCGATGTATTTAAACCATTGGTTTCCACTGATAGTATAAAAAAATAGTGCGGGAAATAAAAATTTTAGGCTCTAGCTTAGGTCAGTCGTTCGGGCCTTGTTTCATATCCGGTTGCGCATTGGGCTTCGTGTAGGTTTCAAATGGCTGTCCTACACTATGCAATACGTCAAAATTTCCGTGCCCAGATATAAATGGGTAAGCTGTACATCTGTAACTGCAGCTAGAAGCATGCTTGATCTGAAAATCCCAAGTTATCGGGTTTCGTCGAATTTTTATAAAAAAGGTTTTTCTTTGAACGAATGATTCAAACCCTGTAACAGCAATTGTTCATTACTGCTATACTTACTACTAGTTGAATATGACGAATAGAGCTCCATATTCCAACACAATCGATGAAAGAATATTCCATACCTAATAGAAACTAATATATCTACTCAGTCATAATTTGCATAATTATTCCAATTATACGCCCGTTTAGACGGTCGACCACACCTCACTCCAAACTAATAGTCTACCTAACCGTATAATAAGGAGGTTATCGAAAGTTAGACGCATTTGTTTATTTAATGACCAGAAAACGTTCTCACGGAAATTGAATCCTTTATTTTGTTGTTGACCGTCCTAGCTGGAATCTCTACGATTGTTCTATTTTTAATGAGATTCAATTATCACCAAAAAGGTGGTGAGTTAAACATTGAACGGTGAGATTAGAAAAAAAAAATCAATGAGGAAACGATTTGAAGGATTTTAAATTTTTCATTTTGAAACTACTAATCTTTTTCAGTGTACTTTAGTCTAGTGCAGGGTTTCTCGAACTGGGGTACTTGTACCCCTGGGGGTACATGAGCTGCTTCCAGGGGGTACAAATACTTAAAAACTAATTCATTTTATATATTTTGAATTAGTATATAGTATATACCTATCGAGTTTTCATATCGTTCTTACTTCCTTAGTATTTTTCATAGCAAAGACCTAATTTTGAAGTGGGGGCTACAATTTTCTATGATTGATCAAAAAGGGGTACGCTTAGCAAAAAAGTTTGAAAACCCGTGGTAGTCCAGTGGAATTATCAGTACACAGTGGGTTGAAGCAGCTGTCAGGGATTGCACTTAGGAATGCAATGTTTTTGAACATCGAAAATTTCTGACACGGTGTTTCGAGGAATATCTATTTTGTAATAGTTGAAATCAAGTAGATAATGATTACTTCTTTCACGAATAGAAAACAAATATTGACAAAAAACTGCCAAAGATGTAGAGGAGAAATCGAAAGCATGTGTTCCCATCGTTTAGTAGTTACCAGAAGATATTAGATATTAGTTTACTCAAAGCACCTAGTTGGGAATACGAACCCGAATTCAAAACACGGCGCTTTAACGTATTTCCGAAGTTATGGCCTTCAGAGGTGGAAAAAGGGCATATTCAGGTTTCTTCATTATAATATATGAAAATGGGACGACTTTTTGAAGGGCCAAAACTTCAAAACGAGAGTGCGCCGCGTTTTGACTAGGTTTAGCGCCTCGAAATACTCGAGCTTGAACCAAATTATTTTTGGAACTAGGTGCTTTGCGGTAAAAGCATATTCATCATCTTTTTTCTGACCTTCGAATGACTGTAACTTCCCAAAGGAGAGCGCCGCGTTTCAATTTCGGCTACTCACTAACATTATTGTGATCGTTTTTTGTACAAAAAAGAAAATGCCCCTGCCTGGGGCCCCTCCCGGGCGGCGCCCGCCCCCGGCCCAAAATTATTAAAAAAGCTCGGGTGCCCAGGAATACACAGACTTTTACCATAAACCACTAATGGTTTGAAAAAAATGCACTCACCTCGGCTAACCTAACATTTTCTTCCAAGGTCTGGAACTCAGTCTGTTTCAGAGAATCTACCTCAGTCTGCAACTCTGCGACTTCACTGCTGAGTTGCTTGATGGTCCTATTCAAATTTTCTATGTCTGTGTCGGAGTTTGATTCTCCATCTCCTGCGTCAACACCTTCGTCCACTGCATCCTTGTCCAACAGCAGCAAAGTCTTCCTCTTCAACACTTTGTTTTCCTTGTACCAGTGGGTGGCGTCCTTGAGAGCCCTGAGTAATTGAGTTTTTATGGTGATAACTTTCATTTCAAATTTATCTACTGTCAAAAATGAATATGCTTCGGAATGTCAAGTGAAATGACTGCGTCTACAATCGTACAATATACGTTACCTTCTTAAATAATCACCAAGCATCACCTTTACAAGAATAGCGAAGAACGCTACTGACAAGGAAATTGATTCATATTTGGTCGGTAGTCTTTGAACACGGAATTCCATCGTGACAATGATCAATGAGAAAAATTGCCAAGTAGTCTGATTTGAAATAACAGAAACAAACAACTATATGCTTATGGTTAATACTTCAGAAAAAGGAGGGTTTCGAATTGTAATACGGAAGCTGTAGTGAAAATGCTATTAAAACCTTACACTAAATCCAATAGAGATTATTATTATATTTGGTACGAGGGTATTTTTCGAAGGGTACTCAGGAAAAAATTGTTCTGCACGCTAGCATCTTTGGAAAGTGGGAAAAATCCTCGGGAAATCTCGGAAAATCTATATTTCATCAATAAATTGGAAGGGGTAGAATATATTGGTAAAATGTATAGGAATTAACTTACAGAGCGTGAAAATTCTCACAAGAAAATTTTCCACATGTGTCATTCCAAAATTGCTCCCTATAAGAGATTATATGCCTTAATTCATATTTTCAGATTTTTGCGCGAACAACTCGAGATAAAGTATAGGGTCACTGGATCTAGTAAGCTTCGCTTACTCGGGAACGGACATTGGGTGGAGCTAATCGGAACAATTACCCAAAAATTGACCAATGGCATTGCACTATAATTTGTTTAAACAAATTAGAAAAGAAGAAGACGAACTGTCATTTTTCAAATTGACGTGACATTGACATTTTGATGCTCGATGCAAAATGTAAACAATCACAAGGGTTTTCGACTAAAATTTTGGGTGTTTCCTATGGATATTTGACTAATTTTAATTTCCTTGTAGGGCTACCTACGCTATTACAATCAAGTAACTGGGATTAACAGCAGATTTATACAACAGTTTCAAGTAAGATGAAATGGTCATCTTTCTGAATAATAATTGTTCATATGGAATAGTAATGTTGAACTTCTTATAGTGAATGCTCACTCCGTAAATTTGTGTATTTGGTGATTCTTTCTCAGAATTTCCCATTTGAAGAAATAACTTCTACCCAAGTCCCAAGTAAACATCGAGAAAGGTCCATTCAATTCAAGGTGAAGTTTCTATACAAAACTATATTCGGTGATAATCTAGTAAAAAATAGTGAATAACTCATCACTAGGAATGGAAAATAGTTTGTGACTTTTGTCATTGTTTTTACAGTTTATGAGTGAACAAATTTTCATTTCAAAATTTTGAATTTCAAATCAGAATGAAGAATATTGTGTAAGTTGAACTCCAAGCATACACGAACACGAAAGGCGAGTTCTGAAATTCAACAGTAACTTCCGTCAGTTCTACCACCGATGCCTCTCTCTGTTTGTCGTTCGTCACAAACAGAGAGAGAGGCAGCAGTGACAGAACTGATGGAATTTACTGTTGAATTTCAGAACTCGTCTGAAATCAAACACTTCTTCTCATATTCTCCGAATTCGTATAAACAAATTATCCTACATTGCAATTGGCCGATTTTTGGGTATCTTCTGGGATTGGTCAATGTACAACAATTTTCGCCAGGGCCTCGCCCATTGTCCGTACCCGAGTAAGCGAAGCTTTCTAGATCCAGTGACCCTAATAAAGTGAGATTTACCCCGCCCTCTATTAAAATCTCTGTATCTTTCTCGGTTTCGATCCAGAAACGCTATGAAATCATTATCTGCATGGGATGATAAGGAGTATTAGAAAAAAACTATTACTTTGACTTCTTTTTACAATCAACTGCCTGGGAGATGAATGATATGGATATTCCAATATGTCGGCGTCAGCACACCTAATCATTTCCGAAGGAGAATGAATGGTGTTTGCTGCGAATCTAACTCAGTTTTTCGTTTCCCTTCCCCAGAGTCCAAAGTTCTGAGTGTCATAATATTTTACTCTTCGGCAACATATCAGCCAGAAATCATTATTATCATCTAATTATACCAATAATTATTCTCCTTCCAGAATTATTTCTTGGGATATACCTTCGACACAAATAGAAAAACGGTTTATTCTTGACAAAATTAAATGACTCACTCACCCTGACATCGCCCTAGTCTCAGTTTCATACTGATTCTTGAGTGTTTCGTACTCTTTGTAGAGGTTCTTCGACGCTGTGGATAATTTAGTATATTCCTCATTTTTTTCGAAAAGCTCGGTTTCTAAATGTTCGTGCTTTATTTGCAGATTCAGGTATTTCTTCTCGACGTCGTTCAAACTTCTGAGCGCTGAAAAAAAAAGGCTCATTGAAATTGGACTTCGGCAATAGAGTCGTCCCACCTCATCACATTCATGTCACAATGGGATTTCGAGAGGAATCGCCATATGGATAGAAGCTTCAATCGATGCCTAAGTGGTGGAGCTTAGTTGAAGTTTTGACTAAAGTGGCGCTGCGAGCGGCTTTGATATTTCGGAATATGGTTAAAATTACAGCTAATATAATCATCAAGCACAATTCACGATAAACATTCACATAAAATGTGAGAAACGATAGTAATCATTTACGAAATATTTATATTTTGGAATTTTGAAACAATAGGGTAGTTTTATGAAAATTTTCAACATTAAGCATTCAATATTCATCACCTCGAGTCTTACAGCAGAATGGTGAACTTTTTAAAAAAATAATGAGATTCAAGACCAAAGTTGTCGTCTGTCAATACTGACATCTGAATATTCACATAGATAGAGCAATAAAAAGGCTTATTTTGACTATTTCTATTTTTTCGTTTTTTCTCAAAAAATAGATACCAAACGCAGAAATCATAAATATACTTGAATATGTTTTGATTTCAATGGTTTGAAAATATATTATTGCACAATCAACGTTTAAAAACAAGATATATGCATAAATTTCTTGCGGTCATCCTATTTCATTCATCTAACAATTCTAAAGATGGAAGTTGACCATCTTTTGAATCCTGAATGTGTAATGTTATATCATTCGTATGTTTCATCTGTCTCAAGTCATAAAACTCAAATGAGAAGTCATAAATCTCAGATCTTGAATTTCTTTTTGTATATCCACCCTCAAAGTTTCAAGCCTAATAAGAAAACAGTTGTCAATGAGGTGCAAATAAGTAGAAGTATTTTCAAGAGGGGCGATGCGATCTTAATTTGAAATCACAATCACGAAAAATTTTCCTGACGATATTAACCTTGTTAGCGAAACGCGCGTCGAGTGCAATAAGTTTCATTCACCAGAATGAAATTCTACGGATTCGCAAACAATTCCCATGTCGCAAAATATTACGTCAAACTCATTTGTATAGATTCGGTGGTCGAATCAGTAGCAACGGTTTATCAAAATTGTTAATGTATCAAATAACTCACATGACAATACAAATGATGATTATTGGAAGTCGTTATTCGAAATGTTTACGAAAAAGTGTTTGGTACCAATTTGCAGCAATACCCTGCCCACAAAAATGAGTAGAAGTCTGTGATCCCCTCACCCGACCCTCTTGAATTTTTTTTGTTCTTACGTTTGTTGATGCATAGAACACGATTCAGAAGTCGTAACGCGACGCTCTCCCTTCGTTCAAAAGTCATGGCCCTTCAGAGGTGAAAAAAAGGCATATCACACGTTCGTTTTTGCACATTATTCTGATTGGTTATACCCACGTTCATATTCGTTAGGTGCCATTATTTGCTACTGATTCCACTTTCTTTGTAACCTCCAACCGATTTATGAGCGTTTTCACCATAAACTATAGTCCAGTCAATTTCGAGGTAGCAAAACAGTTGAATGGATAGACACGTGCATTTCTGTCTTTCTTCAACACTGCAGAGATTGTATAATTGAAAAATTGCACGAGCTTCAGCAAAGTATTTTGCTAAAAGCTATTATTTACACATGAAAATTGCTAAGTGACTAATCTCCTACCGCTACTGGCAGTCCAATGTGACGTTATTTTGATTTCAAACCAAGATTCCAGCGCCACCTCCTACGATATTCCCCATTTAGAATTTTTTTACATTGCTTGATGATGCGAAGATAAAAGTTCTGGTATGGTCGATGGTGGCAGAGCGGTCTACGGCGCTTTGAAATATTTGATTCAGCTTTATGACTGCTAGTTCAATTCAGAGTGAAGGCAGAAATTTTTGGTTGCCTAGATACCAATCCTAGATATTTTGGTCGAAAACACACCAACCGGCCCAGCAGCACTGTGGTTCTCTCTGGGCTTCCATAGAGTTGAAGTGGCAAAAGCTCTATTGTGAATATCAGTAAGACGCCCCAGAGTGATTCGGCACATAAAATAATTAGCCGATCTTGCCCGCACAAGGCTCTCCTTTCTGGGCGGATTAAAAAATGTTTGACAAAGGGAAATATAAATAGTGAATGAATAAAATGTTATTATCGTTTTCAGAGTAGTTTCTGAATTTTTAAGTGGACGTTAGTTGTAATTTTGCTCTATGAATAATTAAGTTATAATCGTAGTCGGATTTGATATGGTAGCGCCCTTCTTGCCAACCCAACACTAGAATAATTAATGACCACTTTGGCCATTTCAACCTGAAGGCGTATCGCTCCTCTAGAGATCCCAATACTTGTGAGAATGAAAAAATATTGGGTTATCAGGACAATCGGAACATTCAAATCGTACAAAAACATAAATATGTGGGACGAGTCCATTTTTGGGATCTCACCTTTTTCTTTTTCAGTCAACAATAGTTTTCTCCTCTCTTCCGATTCCTCGTACTTTTGTTTCCATCTGTGAGCTTGCGGGTCGTTGACAGGGATCTTCGAGGAATTTGTTGGCGTGGAAACTTGTCTGCCGAGTGGTCTTCTCAAAGGAATACTGGAATTTCCGTTCAACTTGTTACCGTTGGCATACCTACTTGACATTGACATTGTAATGGGGCCCTCTGGAACAAAAACCCATTTCAGCTCACAGAATATGCAATGATGCTGAATTTGAAAAAAATATTGGATAATGACACGTGATGAATGATTGCAAATCAAAAAACAGAATACAGAATGAAATTATACTTTCATTTATAGAAACTTTATATCAAACTAGTATATTATGCAACGATCGTGTAATGATTGTTATTAATAGGTATATGAGCATGAACCGGGATACGAAACGAGCCGAAGGTGAGTTTCGTATGGTTTATGCGAGTGTATTAATAAACATTACATGAGAGTTGCATACGCTATTTTATCTACACCCGATAAATAGTGAAGAACTACAAATATTATATCTATATTTGTATTGCACACAATAATACTAATTGAACGAATTCCTTTGAAAAATTCTAGAGAATTGTAATTAATAGTATTACTTCGAGAAATAAAACGATGAGATATGAAAAGATCAAAAATCAAAGGAAAAAGATTGCTCGAGGCCGGAATCGAACCAATGTCTCTTCCAGCTAGAATATTCAATCTCAGCGCCACAGACGGCTCGGGTACGGAGAGCTTACAAAAGTTGATGAAAAAATAAGTAAGAATTCATGCATTTGTCAAATGAAAAATTCAATCATTCTAACTGTATTTCTGTTGGTGAAGGTGTCGAAGGTGATTCTCCCATATCGCTAGTATAAAACATTTTGTTATGATTATCGAAGTTTGGCTATATTCTTCAAAAGTTCAATACCTATAGCGATTTTGACTTGACAAACGTCAAATGCAGAGCATGCACATCATGCTTGATTGAAAAATAATGGGTTTCTATTGGTTGAAAATCTGTATCGTAATGAAAAATCTGTATCGTAATTCATTATAAAACGGGTTGTGGGCATATAAGTGTATTATTAGAGTACGAATGTAGATAAAATAACTAATACGGCACTATGCAGTCAGTTTTCAGCAATTCAGTATGAAGGAAAAGGAAATTTTCTATCCAAAGATATGAATGACGACGAAATATTTTTATACGGTTTTCTTTTTTGGAAAAGTAATTCAAATTAATAGGACATGAAGTGTCACTTTCTTCTTCTTTTGGGAGAAAATTCAGTTTCCTCATGCATGTAGAGCCAGTTGAACAGCTCGACACTGACAGAATAGCGCTATAAGTTATTTTCTCATGCATGGATATCAGCATCATTCTAAACATGATTCTTGTATGGTGAATTATTCGACCCAATCAAATTTCGTCAGCGCCTCTAATCTACAACTTACAGTTGGTGCGGTGTTCTTTCTACCTACCGAATTCATCAAGAGATCACATCATCATTCCATTTTTTCTTGAATATCTGCATCTCTTATCATGCAGAATGACCATAAAACAATTGGTGTCAGGTTCCAAAAAAATGTTAGTCTAATATCTATTTTCCAAACCAAATTAACACAAGTTAAAGTACATTAGGAAATTGGTAGTTGCCTATAGTCGGGCCGTTCAAAAGATAGAATTCAAGGACGCGTGAACAGTGAATGCCTGCATCTATATATAGCCTGCACGGCGTAGCCACGCCTTCTAAACTGAAATAAATGAAGAACTGTTTACACTGTACTATACTCATATGTGCTTTGTATTTACGTGTGTTACATTCATTAAATAATAAAGATGGAAACAAAGAAAAGATCAAAAGAAGACATTTAACTGTAGAGGAAAAAGGTGTAATAATGAACACTTAAAAAAAAAGCATCCCAAGAGTTTATGGGAGAACAGGGAAATGCTGTTGAATTCACTGCTGAGGCGACGTTTTTGTTGAGTGGTGTAAATCGGACTTGTAACATTGGGGAGAGGAACTTTCAAAGAGGGCGTGCCGTTCACGTGATAATTCTATCTTTTCAGCGGCTACACTATAGATACCAATACTGGTAGGTGGGATATCTGGATTAAATACACCGATCGACCCGGTAGCACTATGGGTTTTTCTGGGTTTCCCTACAGTAGAAATATATAAAATGAGCTACCCTAAAAATGAGTAAGACGTCCGCACCAGGCTTGGCCTTCTGAGTGCACTGGAAAGAGTATTTAATAAAAAAAGATTTTATCGTCTAAAAGGAGCAAGCCCAATAACAAGACTATTTGGTGATCATACGTACAAAGTTACCTGTCACAGGTCCTGAATAAAATTGATAAAGTTCATTTGACATTCATAGTTACCCGACACAATTCTGGAATGAAGTGGATTTTATTTCATATTTGAAATGACCAATACATGAATGATATGTTCTTCTATTCTCCAAAGATAAAAAGGGAAATCTGTTAAGTGGTGTTTCGTTGCTACATTCCTGTTGGGGGTACGCAACGTTGAGTTTGTAAATAATATATTTCACGAATTTTCTTTGACATGATTGTATTTGTAGATTGTATGTAGAGAAAGCATAAAAAATCTTTTATGTATCGAAGGGTATTTTCTGTCCCACAATAAATTACATTTCCTTGCCACTGGCAAGATGCATCACTGCTTTTTCTCGTCTCAAAAATGGAGTTGAAAAATCCTTTCCTTTCTTGAATTAAACAGAGACTTGGTATTATTTTTCCTCACCCAAAGAATAACATTTATCAATATGCATCTCTGTCAAGTGCCTAGGCAAAAAAACAAATATATAACTTGAAGAAATCATTTCAGTTATACGAATATTCTTTCCTGGATCTTCAACACACAATATTTTTCCATCTCAATTGTTTTCTATATCGATTTCGATATAGTAGAACAAAGCAATCATCAAAGAACAATTTTAAATTAAGCAATTTGAACGATCTAAATCTTCGTTGAATTTCGACCCCATTGCTACTTGAGGCATCCAATATATTTTCAATTTTGTGAATCACCCTATATGAAATATATGACACCAACACGGGATCAAGTTAAGGCCTTTGACTTCGAAGGCGTCTTGTTCTATTATCTTTGAGTGGAGAATTGTCCCGTGATTAGATTAACCACATCTCATTATAATGTTTAATTGGAGTATTTCGAACAATGAACTCATTATTCCACATGTTTTTAGCGAACAACACTACAATTTCAACAGTGGTGTGGAGAGTGAATGATAATTTAATATCATTTATTAGTAATCATAGAATTATAAATGATTTCACTTCTAATCTTGATATCCAAGTGACATTCACGCATTCAACAAGTTTCGCAAAATATTCTTGGTAATCGCACGTTAAAAGGTAAGACCTCGTTGATCCATTGCCCGCACAAGTTTCGACTTTTGAGGGTTGACGTTCATCAGCTGGTTAACGGAGACGAACATATATAGACTGATATAAATATCACTAGGCCAGCGATAGAGAGTTAAAGCAACGACAATATTTGTAAGGGATGGTATCATTCTTACCATGGTTTTAGCACAGATACTGATCATAAATATGAAATTGAAAACTGAACAAGTTTTTCCTAATGCATCCCTCGAATTTCTTATAAAACGGATTATTGGAAGAAATGATCAGAAGACAACGAGACAACTCTATTAGGGATAATTTAATTCATTTCACGCGCAGAAAGTAACTGCGAATTCGAATTTCAATCACACCTACTATGAAAGAAGACTGTCAAATGTTATATACATTTCTGTATTCACGATCCTCTTATAACAATTCCAAAGGCGGGATAGGTAAATTTTTCTTCTGTGGATTTTTTCAACAATCTCTACTGAGCTTGTTGGTGGAACCACCTATCTGACAAAACTGTAAGGCAAATATGAGCTAGCCCAGCTGAACAGGAGCGTGATTTTGCCTAATCGAGCAGATAGTATGTCAACTCCCTGACTTGCTGTTATTGCTTTTTAAAATATTACGGATTCAATTGAATCTCGTCTCTCAAATCATATCAGGTGCTTCGAAAAAGCCAGTTGAATAGTCTTTGAATATATACAACTGACTCTCGCAGAGATCATTAGGTGAAAGAAAAACAGCAGCTCGCCTTATTTACACTATACACCATTTTTATCGTTCAACATGCTATTGAGCATCCGGATTTGGAGATGATATGTTTATAGAAATCGAAATTGATTACTTTCCAGCACATAATTACATCAGTTGATTTGGTATGGTGTAATACACCACTACGAGAGAGTGAAAGATATTCCGAAAGTGAATTTGAAAATTGTTCAATCAATCGTAGGTAGTGCAGCATTTTATTTCAAACGATTAATTCTTGTAAAATCAGAATGAGAGCCGAAGTCGAGTTGCATGTACTTTTTTTGCACTGAATGATAAAATATACTACATAAGTTTCGTGTGGATGTGGGAAACAACAATTTTCCAGCCTAAATAGAAATTACCTTCTTTCTATGCTCGATGCGCTTTGCGCCAACCAAGTAGGCATCTTCAGGAGAAAAAATTGATATACTCACACCAATACCAACGAATTCCTAATCAATCAGGAATTGAAAGAATGCGGGCTCTCACGGCCGGTGTTAATACATCGAAAGTTTTTCGGGCTTGAGAGCCGTAGTCATAGTAAAACGGAACTCAGAATATCAGACCACGGCCCTCAAGTCTGAAACAGTAACGCTGAATCAAGAAGGTAGCAGGTGGTTTATCGCTATTTTATGGCTATTTTCACAATGGTTTTTCCATTTATATATCATCTAATATCATATATACACTGGTATAGATTCCAGTAAAATTAATACTTATTTTTCCAGACTGTGACAGGCTAGGAACCCAGAAAACTATCCACCACACAATAATAACTTTTATCCAACACGTGACAGTTATAACTGTCATTATTGATGTTATTTCAGACAAGTACACTATCAAATGACACGTTTAGTGTGCTATAATTCATAACTCACTAGTGAGTTATGGATTATAACACACGTTCATATTTAAAGTAGTCTTCTATTTATTTATTACTATCACAAACATAATTCACATTTATATTGAAATTGAAGGAAAATGCAAACGGTTTATTCGAATTTGAAGTTATTGTAAAATTCGTTGGCTCATTGTAACCATCCATTTCTGTACAGTTGCTGATAGTGCTGGAAGACGCCGACACATTAGAATCTTGTATTTTTTCTGCAATTTGTATTTTGTTATGAACCGATTCTTCTAGGTATCCTTCTGCTACCGTCGAGGACTTCCATCCCCCGTGACGCTTCAAAGTAGTCATGTTAGCCCCTGCATGGGCCAAAAGAGTCGCCGAAGACCTTCTCAGGCAGTGACTGGTGTAGAACGCTAGTTCCTTAAATTTCAAAAACATTGCAATTCTTGCAGGTATCTTCGACAACGTGTTTATTCCTACAAATTGGCTGTTACACCTCCTATTTTTGTGAAAAACAAAAAGCGGTTAGAACCAATAATCTTTGGTCTCCAAGACATGTATTTTTCACATGAATTGATCGGATTGACTGTCGTAGGCATCTCGGGAATTTTCTGGCAAAATCTGCATCGCTGCTTCTTCTGCTTCCGTAAGGATACCCTCAGGAACGTAATTTTCATCAGTTTCCTCCACTTTATTTGAGTTTTTTCTCTTCAAAAAAAGTTCCCTTTTCTTCAGCGGAAACTGACAAGCGTCAACATTCAATTAAACATTTGCTAACAATGTATCATGCCCGTGACAACCAAAGAAACAACCTACTTTGACCAAAATATAAAGAAGTCACTATCAAGTTATTCTGACAGTATCAAGTAGCCTTGATTTGATCACAAAACTAATTATCATCACATAATAAAATCGATTTCTTCTACTTGTTGGATATAAATCTTTCTCGCGTGACTTACTTTCAACATTACAGGCTAGTACCATGAATAACTATTAAAATATAACATATTATATTATATAATTAAATTTTAAACCAAACTAACCAAACCTACTCTTTCTCTTGGTTATATTGATGTTCTAATATGTATAAAAATCAAAACATGGAAATACTATTCAAAAACAAGACGAGCCCGTGCCACATCCGAAATTATCATTTGTAATTATCATTATTATCATCATATTAACGACGGACGACGATCGTTTATCGTCATTCATCCCGAACCCTACGATCTTCAACGAGCGAGAGACATTCTAAAAGAATCCTGTTGTTTATTTCTGGTATGCCGTTTGTTTATTTTTAGAAAGATTTTCGAGTCACTTTCATCGGGCATAAAAACCAGCAGACGGAACTGACGGAAGGTACGTTGATACAAGAGCTCGTAGATTGCAAGTTGATAGCTGAAGCCCGGATGAACTTTCTATTTCACTCATAAGTCAATGACAAGTTATCGAATACGTTTATAAGGAGTTGGTATGAAGAACGTAAATATCTCCGACAAAGAACTTGAATTTTGCATTGGTGTGCCTCGAACAAAATAAATAAACTCTGACTTTCTCCTATTTGTACACAGTCTCCAACGTGCATTAAATTTATTGGAACCTGAGATTGCATTGATGGATGCGATAATGAAAATTAATGTTTCAGCAATGGTGAGGGGTGTAAATTGTCCCTTTCACCGGGTATTTCAAATCAAGTGCTTGTATGTACACACATGATTTTGTGCCCATGCAGAAATATCCTTTCATTTCTAGGAAAATTTATTATTATTCATTTTAATAACTTGTGACTGTTCAGCAATACCGTATTGGAAATGCTGATAATGCATCCTACATCTCGAAAATATAATGATATAAACATCAACCAAAAAGATAGTGAATATTCCAATAACATACGACGAATAGTTTTTTTGGGAAAATATCAGATGTGTGGAAAATTTTCACTTATAACACAATTTCTCTGATTGACAATTTGGTCAGGGTATTGCTATTTTTGACATATGTTGATTTGTCATTCTTGTTTGTTTAACCAGTACCAGCCCAGTCTATGGTCCTTTGGTAATTTAAGTTAACTAAAGGTGGTAGAAATATATTTTTACAAGTAACATGCAAGTGTAACAGTGCAATTTCGAAGAAAATCCTATGTAGGTATATCTACCATATTTCGTTAAATGAAAAAAATTACAAACTTCAGAGACACCAATGTTAAAACTCAGATGGGAACCATCTATCGACCTTCGGTAATTTTAGTGAGCTAAATTTAGTAGAAATATAATTTTACAAGTAACATGACGTATTTTCGAAAAAATTTCTATGTAGGCTTATCTATCATTTTTCGTGAAACTAAAAAATTACCAACTTTAGTTACACTAAATGCTAAAACTCAGATGGTTACTAGTTCAGTCTATCGCCCTCTCATAATTTTGGGTCACTGAAGTTGGTGGAAGAGATTTTTTTTTAAAGTAATCCATAATACTTCTAATGTAAAAATATAATATCAATATGGTTTGTTGCAGTAAGTGAACGTGATAAATAGGCGGCCATGTTCTTGCTAGATGACATTCATATTGGTGAACTACATTGAGTTTCTGTGTAGTAAACCATCAAACAGAGATATTCTTTTGTAAAACATTTCAGGTAACCATTTGCGTTAAACAATTTGAGAAAAATGCAATGCTTTGCAATGTATAATTTATGTTGATACCGCAAAGAGTTAGTCAAGTGTCAAGTGCAAGTATGTCATCCAAAATTAATCTATTTAACAAATTTGATAGAAGATTGCGACCAGGAAGCGTTAGAGTCGAATGGTTTCTTTACGAAAATCCAAGAAAGTTTGCTGCAGATTTCAAGTGAATATGGACTTTTGCTTCAAAAAGATTTGAACTGAATTGTTTCAAAATATTACATATATGTCTCGAAACACAGATATCTAATTCATTCGTCACCTTCCTTTTCATCATTGAGAAGAGAGAATGGGTTAGAATTC
Organism: Zygogramma bicolorata; assembly: GCA_032362365.1. NCBI lineage: Eukaryota > Metazoa > Arthropoda > Insecta > Coleoptera > Chrysomelidae > Zygogramma > Zygogramma bicolorata. Next base: position 912,494 of record JAVJAQ010002294.1, read on the forward strand.
AAGCAACATTTGAATCTTACTATGTTTGTACATCCTACGTTTTTGAAATACACATTACGAATGCATAATAATTCAACAAATACTTGTTTTCTGCCTGATAAAACTTTATAGCGAATAATTAATAATAATGTTGATTCTTATAGAAACGTTTATCTTTTGAACAGTAAAAAAAAATTCACTTAAATATCATGGCACCTCGAAAATATTTCCGAAATTTTTTTTAGTTGCCATGGTAACTAGTCAAAATTGAGGCATCTTATTGGTCGAGAAGTAGAGGTGTGAAATTTTCATCTCAATAAAAATGGAAACGTCAGTGATGTAATCTCAGTCTTTCAAAGTTTGTTGCATTTTAGGAAAGCTGTGAGAAGGTTCGAAACGTCAGGAGGAAAGAAATCAATGGTGGATTTTCATAGACGATGTTAATTCGACTAGAATCATTCAAATCAATAAAATGAACTACAGCAGAAAATCTGACTCTCGTGGCACGTCAGAGAAATTTTGAGCACACAATCTCTACTTGGTAACGCCACCAAGCAATAATAAACCCAGCTTTTATATGGAATATAAAAATCAATAAGAGTATACTTCACGACCATCCATAAGAAAGTCTATCAAGATAAATTAGATAGATAAATTAGATAATATTTGATACTTTATTTTCGAATTCACTATTCATTTACTCAGTAGCACCATCCTAATCTCATTTGTAGCACGTCCAATTTTCAATGATTGAGGAGCAATAATTGTTTTTTCTTGTATATGTATGATCTGGATCAACCTGTGACTGATTTCTGATTTTGGTTCACTCACATTCTCAATCCAGGAGAGTAATTACATTTAATTGAAAAAAGCGTACCAGTATGGAGCAATAATTTTTTTCGCACTGAGAATTATAAACCACTCTGTATGAAATAATGAACAATATTTTCAAGGATTTTGAACTTCATTTGGAGTCAGTTATTTAACATTTTTCTACAACGTCAACACATTATCGCTTTAGTATTTACAATCATGATCTTGTATTGCCTGACGGTGATAACGATCTACCAGTAGATGTATTGGCCAAACAATTTACATATATATATATACCTATATATAAAATAAGTGCTTGAGTTTTTTTGGATTTCACCATTATTATCTACGATATGGGATCATTTCATGGCCTTGGTGACTTTTGATCAGCAGATTGAACTCAATAATAGATTAGTTGTGGCGTTCCACACAGCACTGTAATGGGAACTATAACATATCACTAATGCAGCCAATTCTAGTGCGATCCATTTTCCATTCGATTTGTGGATGGCTAATCGTATGAGCCTCTAAAAGGTAAATGTATAAATACGCCAGTTATACACGGACGATATTGTTCTCTACCATGAAAGCTCTTTCAACTATAGTTTAGATAGTTTCAATTATTAGTTGAGCATCTAAACAATACCATAAAAAATGACGATTACTACCAGGTGTCAGTGATCTGATAAGGTTTCTCAGAAATTCTGCAGGATTTTCTGAGAAAAATTATTGATTTCTAATATGGTGATAACCTTTTTTATATTTTTCTTCATACTCTGGAACCATTAAGATTCTTGTGCAACTCATCTGTTGATCTCGATTTTTCTAAGATTGAGGAGGGAGTTCATTCACTCTAGTATCATCCAGTGACTTTTCTAGTATCGAATTGCTTTCATAATTATAGTGTTATATTCAGCTAGTGATTAGTCGCTGAACTATCACCAAAAAAATGTCCAGGCCGTGATGAAACTCTTATCAGATTTGTTATAATCCTAGATGAAACATAAGCCCTTCGGTAATTCTATCTGTTCAGGTACATTTTGATTTGAATTGTTAATGTTATTCGATATTTTAAAATTTGAAATTATAATTTATAATTATCAGGGCTCTGAAGTTCCCCATGATTTTGTTCCATTTCAAAATAATATATTGCCATATAAACAATGTTTTGAACATTTCAATTGATCCAATGACACTCCTAGATCTTTCATTTGAATGTATACCGAATTTCAAATCATTCACCTAATCGGCATATGAACAATAAGACAAAAAAGAACGTAATTCACAAGGAATTCTCAATGCGAGAATGAGAAGGACGGAAATTATCCCATTACAAAAATCTATAAGCCATAATGCCCTAAAATAAATGGGTATTAGCCTTTCGATTATAATGGTCGTTAGATCATCACCAGTATCAACTATTTCTCATATGGAATGATTCAATATTGACCTAACCTATTCGTTGATCTACAATCGATAAATATTAAACGATCGCGACAGTAATCACATAAAGATTACATAGATGGGGATTAAAATAATGATGGCATATGTTAAAATTATTTCAATAACGACTCACCTGATGATGAAAATTGATTGAAAGCAATTTTCACTCCTATTCGGAGATGAGGATAACACTTTCAAACTAGGATGGGTCGGAAAAAATGTCCGAACTGAAAAACTTGATAACCGTCTTCATACTATATTTAGGTGTCAATAAATGGGAAATCCCAATGCTGAAGTGAAAAAACGAAGTATGGTATATAAAGCTTTATAACATTCACAAAAAAAGGTGTAGATATGGTGTCAAAATTTTGAATTTTATTGTTATGGGGAACAGAACACCGGTCGAATGCAAAGAATTTCCCAACTCCACCATGGCACAGACAAAGACTATTGTCCTTGTCCAATGGAAAATGGATCAACATGTATCAAATACTTAATATCGATTCCATAACGAAAGATAGCTACTCAATCATTTTCCTTCATTCGAAAAATCCATAATTATTTCAAGGTTCGTGAAAATGTGAAAAACCTTCTAATAGAAAAAGTCGTATATTGCATAATAAATTAAATATTTCAAGACGAACTCACAGTATGATAAATTCTGCTGGGTTTTGAATTGAATGAAATTATTCGACAAATAATATACAGTTTTTCTATAAGATTTTCACACATTAGGGTTTCACATAAACTGCGACACGTGTTTCGCTATACAATACCTTCCCCAAACAGGAACCTTGAACTGTTTACAGGCAACTGTATATTATTTGTTTAATATGGATTTTCATCAAATAACGGCCTATTTCATTCATTTGTTTGATGTAGATCCTTGTTGAGAAATACTTTACACATGCAGGTTCCTGTGAGATTTTTGCTCTAACAATTTTTGAAGACAGCGACTTGTGTTTTGACTATGCATAAACTTCTTCAAGCGGAATATTTTCACCCTAACCCCACCACTTGTTTTCCTATGCGATAGCTTGCTCTGCTTGAAGGAGATACTGCACAGTGAAACACGTGTCGCTGTTATGTACACCTCACTGTGTGACAATCTTACAAGAAAATGTATAACTATTTTTTGATCAGTTTCATATAATATATACGATTTTAACCAAAAAACTGGTTAGCGTCTCCACAGCTTATGTGTTCTTCCAGAATAGGTTATCAACACTTGTAACTTCGTGTTAGAAGGCCACTACTTTTGCTGGCAATTTGTGCAATAATGAGGGTTTAACCCCGGCAACTCCATCTTCTTTTATTCGAAACGTCATTCTACCATCAGAATTCATGAAGTGCTACACAACGAGCTATTCCTGACACGATATTACAGTTATTATAACAATTTCCGAGTACTAGTCGGACAGAAAAAATATAGGCATTCAGTTTCACCTCCGGCCTCAGTAAGCAATATTTTTCTCTGAGGAGAAATGATTCACTTTCCGGATCGGTATACTATTATTCACGATCATTCTGAACATTTTTTATCCATAACCTACTTTCAGGGTGGAAATGACGAATTGTCACTTGCACTTTCCCGACTCCGCCTTCTTCTTTCATTAGAAACATTCGACTCTTCTCGAAATTCAAGCTCTTTCCGCCTCAGCATATGATATACTATTTCAGATGGATATCTTGAAAGAGGATTTCGACAAGGCTAAATAAGGTGTTGGAGTGAAGGATATAAAAATTACCGACAGAGAATCTGAATTTTGCATGGGTGTGCTCCGACCAAAGTAATGAACTCGGACTTTCTCCTTTCTGTATACAATCGCCAACGTGCTGTGAATTTGTTACATTCTTGATGCTGGATTTTTATGAATGCAATCTTGAAGATGACTGATTCAGCGGGGGGTTGAAGTTGTCACTAATGTTACACAGGGTCCAGTTGGCGAAGAATAAAAGCTAATATTTCATATCTATCGCCCTTAAAATCGATAACTTGAGTTATCATTTACGAACGATGAGTTTGGAACCTTTGGTGTTGAAGTTGAAACTTTTTCTAGAATTCAATTACCCTAACACCGAACTAATATTTTTGCACTCGACGCGCGTTTCGCTTACAAGGTTAGCATCGTCAGGCGAAGAAAATTGATACTAAATCTGGAGACTAGGGTTAGCTATTTGTATGCCCAAAGTTTTTTGGTCCGATATAGACTTCGTTTATTACTTCTGGTTATTCTAATTAATTTCTCGATAATAAACTAGTGCAACCACTACCGGCAAAGTTTTTTGTTTCGATATGGACTTCGTCTGTTATTACTGAATATTCGGAATATTTCCGCAACCAAAGATCAAAAGCAAACTGAAAGGGATAGGTCCCTTGTCACCGCATTCACGCTGTTTTTAGATTTTGCTATTTCTAGCCTTGTGTCATGCACATGCTCAATCAGCTTCAGATTGTTTCCACCAATTTTGTGGTCTTTGTCTAGAGCGTGTTGGGCGACACTTGACCTTTCTTCCCTTCCGTATTTCATGTGTGCAAAATGCTCCTTGAAACGGGTTTTAATAGCTGGTCCGCTCTGGCCGACGTATTTGTTGTTTCAATCTTGACAACTGATTTCGTAAATTACGGACCAGTATGTTCTAATTCATCTTTTGGATCTCCAAGAAGCTGTTGTGTTTTATAAGAAGTTTCATATTTACTTTACCGAATGTCTGTTGAAGTCCTTTAGCGAATTGAGGTTCATTTGGGATTCCTAAAAACTTTTTATTACTCTCATCTTATTTCGGAAGCCGAAGATTCACGTAATGTTTCCCTAAATTTACATTCTCTAATTATTTTCTTAACGTAGCATAAGTGAACGGTTTTGACCCAGAGATAGTTGAGAAAATAATGAGAAAATGTGAATTTGATGTAGATGATGGTTATCGTGGAGCTGAAGGATTGAAAATACAAGAAGTGTGAAAATCCGCATATAGTACAATGAATATCCGTGATAGAAAAAAAAGCTGAAAGTGACCATTTCAAAAATATTATAACGTCAAATGAAAGAGTATACGAAAAGCATGAAAAGGTCTTCTCACATATTTTCATACTATGAATGATAAAAGTGTTGAGACAAAATGGCTGAGGCTTTCGCGGCCAAGGTTTGCAGTATCACTACTATGGTTCGGGTTTGAAGGCTGTCGTTTTTTGGAATTTCTTCCTGACGTTTCGCTGGCGCAAGTGGCTAGCTTCTTTCAAAGGCCCATACATCTTGAGTTATATTCCGATGAGTAATCGGAGCGATTAGCCATGCTGCTCCTGAGAAATGGCGTGAAGATAGTTACAAGTACCAATTGCTGAAGAACTTCGGACGAAATCTATGGCGTTTTGAATGGAATACCGTAAATCACATTTACCATTACTACTTCCAGCAAAGAGTATAATCACTATAGTAAACTAGTGAAGTTTTTTTTCAAATTTTTGACTGTCTAGCGTCTTTCATGGTCATAAAGAGTAGAAACGGACTCAAAACACGACTTACTTCATTATGGCGAGCTTCACAGTATTTTACCAACACTACACAAAAAAGTCATAATAGAACGGGCGGCAGTGACAGATTTTTTGGAACAATTTTTTATAGTCTACCTTTGGAAAGAAAATTAATTAAAGATAAAACAAATCGTAATCAAAATATTTACGCGCTGCCTGGTAAATCATGTAAAACCTATAATTTAGTTCTACAGGAATTTAGATGGAAGCCTTTTTACAGATTGCGTTACATTTGTTACACATAAAAACATCGATCGAAGTAAAAAAACATGAATATATATACTGTTTCAAATGATACAGAGTGATTTAAAAATTCCTCGAATGCATTGCGAGAAAAAATAATGAAAACCAACTTTTTCCAGTATGTCAATTACAACTGAAATAAGTCTTATCGTAAGAATAACGAAAATTTATGAAGAATACTCCTTGGAAATATACAGTGTGTTCCATCAAGAACAAATTCTGGGTTAGCCATGAAGTACCACGCTGAGCGTAATTTTTTGCAGATTATGATTTGTTTCAGATTCAAGTATTTGCTATTCCAAAGACAGACTGTGAAAAATTAGTTGCAATGGAAAGAACCGCTAAATGAGATGAAATTTCTTCGAATACTGAAAATCCCACACGCTTTTATATTCATATAGTTTTGCAATTTCGAGAAATACTGATAATAGTTGGGAGTGATATCATATCCACTCGTACTCATGTGATAGACCACAGATGAGTAATATCCATTCGAAAAAAAAAATGGAGGAAGACGCACAATAGCTCCGATCACAAATAGTTTCCGTGAGAGGAAAAGAATGTTCAGAAACATTCCTACAGAAAAAAAACTCTCATAAACAATCCACTTGTGTTTACAAAATGCCAGAAGTGTGAACAGTTTTCGTAGGAATGGCTTATCTCGATAAAAGCGGAAATGTAAGTAGTGCATTCCGATAAAATGAGAACACTCAGATTAGGAGAAGTCTGTCGAAGTTTGTTTGATATATCCATTACTATAATTAACTTTTGAAAAAATTCAGAAGATCTGCCAATGTTCATGTTAAGGCGCGTCCACACTGGAGCAACATTTTCCAACATAATACAACAAAACCTTGTTACAACATTAAATGTTTACATTTGTTGGAATATGTTGTGTTGCGTTGCATAAAGTTGGTGTTGCGATGCAACATAAGTTGTAGTATGTTGCATAAATCCGTATTTAACGGTAAAGATCAAAGGATAATATATGAAACAAAGTGAAACATTTGTCAACATTGCTTTGATGTGGACGGATTGTTGCGAGTTGAGACCTGTTGCAAATTGAGTGACTAGATAGTAAACAAACCGCCGCGTCTAAGTGTTCTGTTTAGTATTTTATTAGAAAAAGTGCCTGTGCGTGAATTTTCAGGTTTTAGTGATGGCGTTTAAGTGGACTTCGGAGAATTGTTTAAATTCAATTGACAATTATAGACAAAATCCATGTATTTGGAATCCTAAACATGTTAAATATAAATGCAGAGAATCACCACACAAAATTAGAAAGCACGCGGTAGCAGTTAATAAGTCTTCCTCCATCATGTCACAAAACTACAGCAGCGTGGACAGAATGTTGTACTCAACTGAATTTGAGATTCGACAAGTGCAAACATTCATTAACATTGTTGTTCTAGTGAGGACAGTTTGTTTTATGTCAAAGTTTAATGAATTAAACATTTATCAACTTGTTGCAACATAAAATTGCTACAAGTTGCCAAATGTTGCTCCAGTGTGGACGTACCTTTAGAGATGGATCATCGATGATGATATTTTTATAATAACTTTCAAGCGGAAGACCGGGGTTCGATTCCCCACCGGGCCACCGTGCTGGTAATCGCACGTTAAAAGGTAAGACCTCGTTGATCCATCTCTCGCTCAAGTTTCGACTTCTGAGGGTTGACGTTAACGAAAACGAACAATTTTAAGACAATTTCAGAACTTGATGGTAGTATGTCCTAACTCAATACTTTCAGTCAGTTAATATCCCAAATAGCAAGCATTTGAAAAAAAGTGCAGGAAGGTGGTATATTTAAATGAAGGAGAAAGATACTCTCTAACATAATGATTTTAACATGGTACCAGCACACTTTGTTTTAAGCCTTCCAATATTTTTTGGGAACGTCACTCGACAAATGTACATAGAACACGGAAGCAGTTGGATGCGTGTCTGTGAAATCCGGCGATTTGTTTGCAGACATATCAATCAATAATTACAAATTATTCGAGAGCAGAATTATTCATCACAAATTGAATTGGGTGGTGATCGAACTCACTGACCTACACAGAAATAGGTCAGTGCGATATTGTTTCCTGCTCATTTTCCAAGAATTCATGGATATTAACATTTGTTTATAGAAAAAGATGGCAACTTTGAACTTGTGACTAATTGGATAATTTGTGGAATGTGTCATCTAGTGGATCAGAGGTATATATAGATAAGATAACATTGAAATTATATCATGGCGAATGAAAGATTCCTTCGAAATATTTATAAAATATTTTCATTTCTGATTTGGAAATTAGAGAACAAGGACAACATTTCCTCAATTATTGAATTTCTTCTGCAGTAATTCATCGATGATACAGCAACCCATAGACAAGAATATATACAGACAGCAATAGAGAAAATTCTAGAGATAAGAACACCGTAATTGCAAGTGTGTCAGTCACAATAAATTTATTAGTGTTATTGGCCTGAGAAGTGATTTTCATCCGTTTTCTTCTGACAAGTGGTAGTCCATCAACCTACTACTTGATTTATAGCCAGTCTTCAAGAGTGCTCACCGCTTGTGTTCTCAACATTTCTCATTTATTACTGTTTGAAAGTCTTATCAGCTGGTGTATGAATTCTTTCTTCGTATTTTTTTGGGTTCTCGACCTACCTCAAGCCAAAAAAATTAGAAATAATAGTGGATTCTATACAAGTGTGAAGAAAATATTTCTAATCTTTCCCGACAATTATTGCTGCGTCAAAAACGTTCCTTCTGAATGCAACACGTTCTTTTAGCTCTTCTACTATTGTATAGATCCTAATTTTCATTCTAATTTTTTCAGATTGTGGTAGGTGAAAAAGTAAGTTCTCATTGATTGATTATTATCTGTCGTTTCAATATTCGAGAAGAGAATTCGTTAGGATTCTCTACTCCTGAGTCCGCTCATGTATAACGAATAATCATATTTTATTCATATTGTTGAGGTATAGTTGATGGTGTTGAATTATTAATTGATCGTTTATTATATGAGTATCAAAACGTTAAATATGTGTCGATGTCAATGACATAAATAATCAGCATTTTTGTATGTTGCTTTTGGCAACGAGAGCAGCAATCAGAGTTCAAATATTTACATATCTACGTTTAGCGGTAATAACATTTATACGGAGTGAACAAAGATCACACATCAAGGTCTTGTTATACCCAGAACTGATGATCACGGTTGTCATTCTTGATCGTGAGACTGTTATGAAAATTGTAATATTTTTTTGCGAATAACAATTTCTCTTTGACCGAGGTTTATAACGGGTGTGTATTCGAGACGATACATGGATATCTTGAAAACGGTCAAAGTTTCAATGAAAGGTTGAATGGAAGCGAAATGGCGCGTTATGGATAATAATGATAATAATATGTAGTTTATTGAGTAGAAATCAAAATCATAAAACGGTACATATAAATCCATACATTCAATAAACCAATGGTCTCACAAAGGCAATTAGCCTGTGCGTGAGATTTTTCATTTATTCAATTCTAGTTTTAGTAAAATGGTAGTAATATACAGATAAAATCATGTGTGAAATACGCTTTTGACAGTTAATGCTGATTTCTACAACAAGTAATTAAGTATAGAGTATTTTGTTCTTAAATTGGATATTAAAATCAATGTACTAATTTTTTTGAATAAAATGTGTTAAAAATCGAAATATAGATACAAAAGATAAAATAGTCTAAAATTTAGTTAAAATTCAGAAAGATTTGTATACTGGATATCTATCAAGTAACATCGAAGGTATAATCGAAATTATGGATGATTACAAATTTAAATGTAGTAAATACAATATGGAAACATATACATATAATATTTTCATGAGTGGAGAAAATGGAACAGGTCTGTAGGATATACACAGTTCACTTGTTTATATTTATGACTGCATATCTATCATTTTGATGGGTTCATTTCTTGGGTATTCGGCAATGAATTTGTTTAATCTGTTTTTGAATTGATGAAGATTAAGCGTTTCTGTGAGATATTCCGGCAGTACCTGATATATTCTAGGTGCAAGATATTTAAAGCTGCGTTGACCAATTATTTTCGATGGAAATGGAGTTTGGTAGCGTGTATTTTGTTTCCTCGTGTTATACATGTGTGTGATTGTTTTTAGTTCTGATTTATTTTTGAACTGATGTATCACGATGGAGCGGTAAAATAATTGTTTTATGTCGAAAACCTGTGCTTCCATGTATAGATCATCAGATGAATGTGTATGTGGTTTCCGCATTATGATTTTTAATTTCTTTTTGTATTGTATTGATTTTTCGTAGATGTGTATTCATTGCTCCACCCCACCCTATGATGCCATAATTCAGACGAGAACCAACTAGTGCATGGTATACCATTTTGAGTTTATCTTTATCTAAAATGTTTCTTAAAATTTTGAATTTGTATATTAAATATCTGAGATTTCTGCTAATATGTTCTTTATGTTTGTCACATCTCAAATGTTTGTCTATATTTATGCCCAATTATTTCATATTATTTCAATTTTGTGATCTTCATTGATTTTCAAAGTGTCGTAATCCGGAAAGTTCCTATTCATGCATGTAAATGTAATGAATTTAGTTTTTTCGAAGTTTATTGTTAGCAAATGATTGTCTATCCAATTTTTCATGATTTTCAGGTCACTTTCCGCTGAATATTTGAGTTCTTCCCAACTATTAGCTTGATACAGAATAGCTGTATCATCAGCGAAACTTATTATCTTGTTTGAGCTAACAGCTAATTACAGGTACACAGGACAAATGATATAATTTTTTTTTTTTCACCTAAGTCTGGTTCAATTGAATATATTTCAAAAAATAGTGTTTGTGCATATTGTTATTGCAACTTTCGAGAGACCGTAGAAGTATGCTAATTAAATTACTCCCTAGGGTATTTACTGTTTTACCAACTCGAGCTCATTTTTTTCAATACGAACCTGTTCATTCTTTTATTCTTCGAAGCTTTTCGGGTCATATTCAATGACCGACATGAAATACCCATCCTAATTTTCATTTGTTTCGGATGCATTGATTTATCATCGGTAAATATTCGACAGTTAGAAAATTCGCAAGATGTTTCTCAGGCCTTCCTCATTGTAGTGCTTTCATATTCATATCATCTTCACATCGAAAAAGGATTTGATATGAACCTATATCATTACGATACACATTTGCCGAAGAAATGGAAATCATCTGTCGGTAGTCTCAATTACTTTAGCAGAAGGAGAACTGAATCTTCACAACACTCAGTTGAAGAATATACAGGGTGTGATTGAATAAGTGTAAAACATTTGAAGAGGTGATTCCTCATCGAAAAAAAGATAGGATCTTTATATAAAGAAACTTCATTGGAGCATCCCTTGTTGAGATACAGCCTCTGAAAGGGGGTACATAAAATTTGTTATGGAAACTGTGATGTTTTTGGAAACAATAAATTAAATAAATAAATATAGAATAACAATTTTTTTCTGTATTAATTCAATTTCGAAAATTTGAAAATTGACAGCGTCATACCAATTTCATTGTCACTATCGCTAATAGCGACCTACTAGATAGATGAGTTTCGTATTTTCGCATTTATGACGATGTATCTCTTCAGTTGTTCGTAAAATAATTTTTTGCTGCGAACTGGTTTATTTCGGACAAAAAACCCAAGAGACATTTTTTGTTCAGAATGAAACAGGTTATCGGAAATAAATTTTTAAATGGTAAACAAATAATAGAAAAAAGTTACATTGGAAATTAATTTTAGGGGTTGCGTTTTCCACTCCTTACAACCATGGGGTAAACCAAATAAATTACTGGCTATGTGTCTTTTTGGTAGTATAAAACGTCAGGTTAATATCAATATTGTAACTTTTTCAGTGCTTGTGAAAAAAATTTGTTATACAAATTTTATGTACCCCCTTTCAGGGGCTGTATCTTAACAAGGGATGCTCCAATGAAGTTTCTTTATATGAAAAATCCTATCTTTTTTTCGATGAGGAATCACCTCTTTGAATGTTTTACAATTATTAAGTTACACCCTGTATATATTGATGGGGATATGAGGTTTGAAAAATTTAAAACATTTTCAGAGTGAATATCTCTTTGTAATGATGTGACTTTTTTATATCTGAAATGCACACACATACACACATTTTCAAAAGTCAATGTCGGGGCATTGGAGTACGGATTTGAAATAAGACGTAATTACCGAAAAACAACGATTTTAAAAAGCATCTGTCAGAAATCATAACCAATATCATTTGCTCGGTTGTACTCACAAGACATACATATTAACAAGACGTTCATAATGTGATCAAACGAAATCCAATATTCCGAATTCAGAAACTGAACTGAAAAAAATAAGGAAATGAAGGTGCTATGAGTTTAGGCCACGTGGTAAACGACCGGAAGTCATGAATAATACAGAAATACAGTTCTTCAGTATCTGTTAGAATCGGATAGAAGATATAAATAGTAATAATAATACGCATGTTCGTTTATTATGCGATCACAATGTCTTTCGTTTATTTTACATATCCAGAATGTTCTTCATTTCTCCACCGGATGCATCAGAATCCGGTAAAAAATCAAATACCTAGTACAGATCACAATACAAAAACGAAACTGTATTCATATTTAGCATGAGGATGAAATCCTTGTTTAAGAATTAGAAAAAAAGGTATATTACGTACCGAGGTGGAAAGTGAATATTTTCGAGAGAAACATTTCTTTACATATTGTGTTTTGAGTAAGAAGGCATATATACAAATTCCATAACTCTTCCACAAATGTCATTATTGTTATTCTTTGTATATTTTATCAACCGAGGTAGAGGCGTAGAGGTTGGAATGTTTCGCAATTATGTCTTTTTCGTTTTAATAATTGTGTTCGGCACTCGTTTCGGCATGTCAATCATACCTCATTGAATTTATGTTCTGTTCCACGAGGAATGCTGCAAATGGCAACATTTCGATATGTCACTGAAATATCAACAGCATTTGAGTGACGAGGGCGCTGAATCCTGTTCTTGTTTCGACGTTTCGGCAAAGTTGTTCGAAAAACTTTTTAAGCACTGGAAAAAGTTTTTCAAACAACAGTTGCTAGCACCAAGTAGGAGCAATAACATTCTTGAAAATGCCAACTGAGATGTTGGCGAAACGTCGAAAGTCAATACCCAGAATACCAAATTCGCATACTCAAGCATCCGTGAAAACCTTCACTGTAATATATATATATATATATATATATGTGTTACCATAAAGATTCTCACGGACAAAGTATGATGAGTTGTTTTCTCATGTTTTATTCCGTGTTCTGTGGTTTTGATCCTCTGAATGATAATTATCACGACGTTTCGGCAAAGTCTCATTTGCCATCTTCTAGGTGATGTCTAGAGTTTCGACCTCCGAACTCGAGTCGAGTCAGATAAGGAAGATGAAGTGTAAGAAAAAAGTTTTCCATAGGTTGAATCAAGAAGATGGTCGTCTTGGATTGAAACCATGATTGAAAATATCAAGAATGATACAAACTAGGAATATCGTAGAAAAATACAGGTCCATATTCGAAAAAGAAATTGGAGATCACTTATGAAGGAGATTTCCTTTCAAAAATGGCATGAAATCAAATGAAACAGTATATGAAACACATACAAATATTGATCTTTAACCTTTCTATATTATGGAGGATTAAGCATTGAATGAAGAAAAGGAAAATTGTAAATTTTTATCGAATATTTCGAAAACGACTCATGCTTTTATCGGTCTGGTTTCCCCCTCGTTGCCTCCTCAAAGAAAGTCATTCAGAGGATTTCAACTTTTAGGTGGGTATTATATATTCAATGAACCATTACTCAAATCGGGTTCCTGATATCGGCCAAGATCATTCAAAAACGAATTATTTCCATTTTTATGAATGCCTATAAATTTCAGTTAAAGATCGAACCTATGGGACTTTTTATTAGCTTCATGACTGGGGCTGATATGCATTCAAATATCGTCATTAAATATTCGCGAGGTCATGGGAAATGCAACGTTATTAATATGGATAAGAAAACAAAGATTTTTGACCTTGTAGATATACCGTCTCCACAGACGAACACAAAGAAATCCATGATATCGACTTCAGAAAATCTCCAGACCGCTGAAAGTCAACTCACCTGCAGCTGAGAACAATACCAAAACCGGTATCCACCTGCAAAAACAAAAGAAGCAGAGGTTCACTGGTGAAAGTCACTATCAACGTCCAATCTCGAAATAACAAACGACCGTCGGATCGCGCAACTAGACGTACACTGAGAAATGAGAAACAAGTGAATAAATAAGAGTGAATTTTATCTTTCGCCAGCCGATATTGCCGCTAATGCCAGAGCCGCTTCAACAGCACTCGGCCCAGGCATATCTGAGATTGCATGAGTCACTTCCTTCACACATGTTCCTCAAGATAGTACGTCCGTACGCATGACACACTTTGAGCCCACTTGGTCGGATTGTGTATTTTTTTAATACCAGTCGGCACGTGAACAGCGCGATTGAGACTGGAAATACTACTGATAGTACCGGTACTACCGATTCGAAAATCGAAGAGAGAACAAATTTATTGACTCGCCCACTCACCTACGTCTTATCTCGATTTATTATAGAGCGTGCTCGAGATAATGAGATCTGAAGCAAAATTCCTTGGACTTTATTTATATTCACGAACAAATCATGTGGGCTAAACACACATAGGAAGATTACGGTAGCGAATTTTTTAGATTGTTGATATTCCTTTCAAGATTGGATTTGTTAAAGTTCCTATTAATATTAGACACCACTCTTGAGTATTAATATGCCAAAAGAATATCTGACAGGATATATTCAACACAGCAATTGCTTCACGATACCGACTTCATCTTAACGCTATGGGGGATACAAGCAAACCCTTGTGTTCTCATATTACGCACTGCCAGCGGACCATTATCAGTGCATATTACAAATGCTCCTATTCCTCACAAGTATCCAGCGTTTGACATATTCATTACTTTCGTCAATTGAATTCACAAGTCACAATTCAAGCAAGAACATGAATCGAAAATTCAGAAAAACAACAATTGAGGCCACAACCTACCTTGTAAATTGATACATCAGTCAATTTACACTTCATTTTGCGCATCATCAATCGGTTTTCTCGCCAGAGTGATATCCTTTATTGTTATGAGTGCATTTTGAGATACATTTTATTTCAGAGTAGCTATAGTCTCCTGGATAGTGTAGCTTTCTATTAGTGAAATCATCTGTAAAGATGATCACTGTCAGACTTTTGTGTCTTGACTCTGTGCTCTGTAGTTGATGTCCGTGAAACTCTTGATATTCAACACTCGGTATAAATAAACTACATTCGATACTAGTATTCATCTCGTCCGCGTACATCATGAATACGATTTGCTAGATGCTCATTTTGCGTTTTTTACTATTTTCTTGAAGATCAGGAGAGTATTTAAAAAAAATCAAATCAGATTAAGAGCCTGTCAAATATTATTTTCCCAAATGCACCATTCGAATTGTGTTGAATATTGAATATAAGTATATTTGTGATAACTAGAGAAATTAGAAAGTTTTTTTTCTACTAATACGGAAATACAAAAGTTGAGAATGATAGCCCAGCTACATCGTCAGTGACGAGCAGTGTAAATACATTTTTTCAAAAGGGTCAATCTGAAACGAATAAACCATTGTTTTTAGTCAATTCCTGCACATAAATGAATAGAATTTCGTTATTGTTGAGTATAACAGTTGAGCGACTATGGGCCACAATCTAAAAAATGAAGGAAATCGAATGTATATAGTGCCATATTTTGAAAACTGTCCATTTTTGTAATCTGCAGTAATAGACCCTCAAACAGTGCATCGAGATCTACATCGTATCGAATATTTAGACATTTTCACGGATCCGTTTGCCTTAACGGTTCAATTAACTATTAGAAATGATTATTGGGTATGTACTCCCTTGTTACTATTGATATATAACACTCGGTATAAAAAAACTCCATTCAATACGAGTATTTATCTAGTCAGCGAACATTATAAATACGATTTTTCATATGCTCATCTTGCATTCTCCACTATTTCTCTTGTGACCAGAAAAATATTTAAAAAAATATATTATTTTTAACTGAATATTTAATATTCAGTTCATAAAGTGTTCACCGAATATTATTTTTTCTAATGTCCCAATCGGAATGTGTCGAATATATGTATTTCTGTGATACCTAGAGCTATTCAAAAGGTTTTTTTCGGAATATAAAATTCGAAAAAATAGTCCAGTTACATCGTCAGTGACGAGCAGTGTATGACAATTTCCTCAAATGGGTGTTTCTAAAACGAAAAAAGAACTGTGTTTCAATCATTTTCTGCACCGAAATCCAATAAATTTCGTTTTTCCTAAGTGTAAGAGGGACCTGATTATGTGCCAAAATCCACAAAAATGTAAACAAATGATATTGATAGAGCCATATCTCGAAAACTGCCCATTTTTGGAGTCTGTGCCTATGGACACTTTTGATCAGTGCATCGAGATCTACACCATACCAAAATTTCAGACAAATTCACGGAAAGCCATTTTCCATAAGAAACGTGCGTGGTCCTTTATATATTGTTATCCAGTATTTTCAAGCAGGATTTTACTGATCAAGTGTAACACCAAAACAGACATCAGAGATCGTTTTTATATAAAAATCGCGCACGCTTTGGTTTGAAACCTTCTAAAATTCGAAGTGGAAACGAATTCGCATATCATTTTCTTGGTTTACAAAATGTTCTCTGAACATTACGGGTTTTTATTGTGCTAACTTGAAAATGAGAAATAAATTCGTGCCTGACATAGTGAAGCTTTATTGTCAGTAACGAAAGGCACTTGTTGGGGAAGAACATGGGACTTTTTTATGAATAACCGCAAAACTACTCCCTCTAGGGAGAGCAAAAATGTTTCATCTAAAATAAGTATATTCCACCGAAATGTTAGATGCTTGGGAAATTGTGTGGTCCTGTTACAAGAAGAAATACAGAATCACAAGGAATGCATAGCAATCTGCATTAGTGAACACTGGCAATCCAGGACACAGCTCGAAACTTTCCATCTCTTGGACTTCAGTCTAATCTCTGCATACTGTAGAGAAGAAGGTGGGCATGGAGGAACATCCATATACCTGAGAAATGGGACGAAGTGTAGAAAACGCACTGACTTTGAAAACTTTTCTGTAAAAAATGTATTCGAATGCTCCTCAGTAGAGATGCAATTTCATAATCAGAAGGTATTATTATTATGCTTGTATCGTACTCCTTTATCATGTACTTTGCAGTTTTTAGAAATTCTTGAAAGTCTCTTATGGCATGTTTTTGATGAAAGCTGTCTCGTCTTCATCGCGGGCGACTTCAACATAGATATCAAAAAACAGAATAAATATACAGCAGACTTTTTTATGTTGCTAAATACTTTCAATATCAAGTCCTCAATTTCAGAATGTACACGAATATGTGGAAATTCAAACTATTGCGTTGATAACATTCTTACGAATTGTCAGTCAAGCAAAGGAGAAGTCATAGGTACACATATTTCAGATCATTGTGGTCGAAAACCTACTTTTGAAATTAATTTAAAAGAATCAGAAATATACATAAAAAACATAGACTCTTTAATCTGGAAAACGAAGTCGAGTTCAAAGAGTTACTAACAGAAGAGGAATGGGAACCAGTTTTTCCTACTCCAGAATTAAATATAAATCAACAATGGGAAATATTTATGAATATTCTACTACCAATATTCAATCACTGCTTCCCAGAAAAAAATCATCAATATCCGTAAAAAAGCTCTGAGGTACCATGAAAATGATTGTCTCAAAAAAAGTAAGGACCGCTTATATTTATTGTTAGTACTCAGTAGGGCAGATGAAAACTTCATTGAAGACTACAAAAATGAAAAGAAAAACTATAACAAACTCTTAATAGAATCACGTAAATCACAATATTCAGATCGTATTGAAAACAGTGAGAATAAATCTAAATGCAATTGGCAAATTGTTAGAGAAATTAATGGGACTGACCAAGTACATAATGAATTGAAGATACCAGGTGATCCTTACAAAGTAAGCAACAATTTCAATTTATTTACATCTTAAAAGCCGCTCCAGACTAGATGAAAGACCTACCACATATCAATTTCATCACTAGCATCCCTTTCAACAGAAATTCAATATTCCTAGCACCACTAACTATTGCCGAAACAATAAAACTATGCAAGAAATTAAAGAATAAAACTAGCTCAGGCTTTGATGAGATATCAAACAACATCATAAAATTCTGTGCTTTTGAACTTGCGCTGCCATTATGCTATATAGTGAATAATTCTCTTTCAACAGGAATATTAACAGACCATTTGATAATGGCACTTGTGAAGCCACTTTTCAAAAAAGGTGACCCAACTCTTCAAGAGAACTACAGACCAATAAGTCTGCTGCCATATTTCTCCAAGATTTTCGATTTAGCAATGTGTACAAGGCTTCTAGATTATTTCTACAGTGAAAAATTGTTCAGTCATGCTCAGCATGGATACCCAAAAGGCAAATCAATTGAAACAGCAGTTTACGATTTTATAGAAAAAGTTATTTCAGGTTACGAAAGTAAATCATTATCTATGGGTATTTTTATAGACTTATCCAAGGCCTTTGATAGTATCAACCACGAAATACTAATGGAAAAGCTGGAGAGATATGGCATTAGAGGTCCCGCACATGACTGGATAAAATCGTATATTTCCCACCGAAGTCAAAAAGTTGTTATAGAACGACAAGAAAAAAAATACCACTCTGGAGGAGCTTCACTGTTAGTGGGTGTACCACAAGGCAGTATCATTTGTCCTTTATTATTCGTATTCTACATAAACGATATGGCACAAGAAATTATAAATAGCAATGACACCATTTACGTCGTGAATTTTGCAGACGACACGAACCTGCTCACAATAGGATGGTCACTGAATAATCTTTTAGACATTGCTAATGAGACCCTAGAAAAAGCTCAGGAATGGTTCACTATGAACAAACTGGTACTTGATAAAGACAAAACACATCATGTATGTTTCACAACAAAAACAAAAAGTAACACTCTTGTTGATACAATTCCAATTCATAGAGATATTAACTTATCAGAAAGTACGAAATTTCTTGGGATTCATATTGACAGAAATCTAGATTTCAAGAAGTCTGTAAAAAATTATCATCGATTTGTTACTCCTTCAGAGTCACGAAGAGTTACATAGACGATATAGCAAAGCGAACAATTTACTTCGCAAACTTTCATTCAGTATTGAGATTCGGGATCATATTTTGGGGAGGTAGCAGCCTAGCTAAACAAGTGTTTATTTTGCAAAAAAAATGTATCAGAATATTATTTGACTTGAACTACAAGGAGTCATGCAGAGGCAAATTCAAATCATTTAATGTACTAACTATGACAGGCACATATATATACGAGTGCCTTATGTTTCTTTTCAAAAATCGAGATGAATTCCAGATACATAAAATACAGCATAACTTAAATACTCGAAATAAAAACACTAACTACAATACACCAGTGCATAGACTATCTCCTACAGAGAAATCTCCAGAATACGCGTAAATCAGATTTTTCAATAGATTTTCAAAATACACCAGCTGACTTGTTATCCCTCGACATACTGCCAGCTGATTTTTCTCCATTATTCATCATCATCATATTAACAATCAGCTCAAGAATTTTCAACTAGAAGGAAATGAAGAAACTGAAGTTATTCGGCATCATCCCTATGCGCTTACTTTATAGTTCAACATTTTTTTAAGATTTTAATAAACAAAAATAGGCCTTTTGGCAGACACTCGAATATTGTCAAAAATATCAACTGATAATTCATATAAACTTAAATGCATGTTTGATAATATTAATTTTGAGAAATGATAAAGTTTTATTTTTCAATATAGTCACACTCATTTTTGCTTTGGCTAGTGGTACTCTTCATCTATTTCTTTATAATATTTCTCCATTTATTAATTTCAGTGTGGCTATTGAGTATGCAACAAATAGAAATATTCTCTTATCAGTTGCACGATTGAAATTCAAATACCGCCAAAAAAGTTAGTGTATGTTTGATAACCGTATCAGATGTGGTAAGAATGGCTCGGAGTCAAACAGTTCAAAAAATATTAAACTCGTTCAAAACTAAACCGGCTTTATTTCGGAAACCCTATTTTGAGATATTTTTTCAGTATATTGATTCAATAACTATTTAGAGTAGCCACGATCAAATTTTTATGGCATAACTTTCCCCAAATTGAAGCCTAACTCCAAAAGTATTTTGAAATTCATTTTTCTCCAGGAAACCGCTTACTTCATGTTCATTGCAACAAAATCTGATAGAATTCTCAAATCCCGCAAATATTGTCTTCATCAAGGCGAATTCAAGTGTTTGGAATACAAACTACAAATTGTATGCAATTTTTCCACTATAGTGAATAAAATACTCGCCACGTAAAAAATTTTTGCAGAATTTCAGAACACTATTAAACAAATATGAAAGTTACCATCACCTGAGGGAGGAAGTGAATATATATATATATATATATATATATATATATATATATATATATATATATATATATATATATATATATATATATATATAATATATATATATATATATATATATATATATATATATATATATATATATATATATTTGAACGATACCGAGATAGCGTGTGGCAACTGTAATATCTCGTCAGAGCTAGCTTGTTTTATAAAAAATACATTGGTATGTACACGTTAAGGTTATCTAGATATTGTTCAAATATTTTATGAGGAGGTGAATATGTAGTGGAATATTTTTTTGGGATTTCGACACTTCATAAATCCCATGGAGCAGATGATGAAGAATAAGGAAACGACGGAAAGTGCCAAAAAGGCAGTCTTCTTCTGGCGGGTGAACAATCAATCGCTTTCCAACCTGAAAGTAGATACCTAAGAAATGAGTACATTTTCGAACAATTATTGGCGAATGAAACAGTTCACATTAACAATTTAATGGTGTTTACGAAATGCCCAGATTGTTAATGATTCCCGTAAGAATGAGTCAGATATCTTAATAAAAACGGAAACGTTAGTGATGTATTGAGACAAAACTAGAGCTCTCAGATTAGCAGTCTTGTCGGGCCTAAATAGTTCAATGGCGGATTTTCGCGGACGACAGGATCATTTTGGTGTCATGTTGAAGTAGACCAACGGGACATAAGTTTAGAACTCTTCCTTTCTTGTCCATTGCCCCCTCTAGCTATAAACGTCATTCAAATTTGATGTGAAGTGAATGAAAATTTCAATAAGTAACATCGAATAGACAGAAAAAAATTTCTGTTGTTATGTGTGAATTATGTGAGAGAGAATCTAAAGCACCTACTTTCCTCCATATATGGCATCCATAAAATGATATAAAGTCAGTTTTCCGATCTCAATCAAAAATAAACTTTTTTTTATTCATTTATGTACCTACCACTTATTTGAACACGTTGAAAAAAGGAAAATATGAGTGAAAGAAAGTACCGTAACGAGTCATTTTTTCACGCGTTCAAAATACATTAACAAGTCGCGAAATCGCTTATGAACGTCATTGCAGTAAAAAAAAAACACAGTGGATGAAAGTTGTTCACAGTTGCAGAGAGATATGTTGACAGTTCTGTTAATGCGAAACTTATATGTGCCTGCAGATTTCTTGCCGGAACTGACATTGACTGTTATCAAATAAGTGGATCTGGATGAACTAAATGAGCATAACATATCAACTGAAAAAAAGCTTAATAATCCAAATAATTGTACTTCCAACATAGCTTTAATGAAGTGAAACGTTTATCTAGAATTTTCAAGTTGAATAGTTTCTATTTTGTGATTTCATATGAATTCAATTGTTAAATAGATGGTAGTTTCAAAAAAAAGCCATTCATCCGCAAACATTTCATTCTCGAACCCAGACTTTTTCGGTAATGTATGTATGCTCGTATATGTATCTAATGAAAAAATCCTATAATTCATTCATATGATAGGCTCAAGGGATATTCTGAGCGAAACAAGCCTGGACGGTGATGTATACGGTCTATGAACCAACTAAAACAATTTGACTTTCACAATGATAATCATACATCCATATGCTTGGTTCATTGATAAAACTTTTACTTTTTATATATCTTTTACTTTAAAAAAGTTCTCACAATGATAATCAAGGGAGGCGTTCATTAATAAAATGTTGAGGTAAAAGTGTCCTGTATAAGCGCTTCCATTGATTAGCATAGTGAGAACTTTCTTAAAGTACCTAAAACATAAAATAAAGGTAATCAATTATCAATTTTCTCCTCCTGAAGATGCTTACCTTGTTAGCGAAACGCGCTTCGAGTGCAAAAATATCACTCTGGTGTTAGGGTAGTTGATCTCAAGAAAAGTTGAAAAGTTTCAATTGACAAAGAGTCTCTTTTGGATACTTCTCATCGAAAGCAATTCATTCATGAGACATTATAAAAAATATATGTAGGTAGGTGAGACATACAAGTTTTCATACAAACTGGCGGTCAAGACGATAGCACAGGATTTCGAAAACAGTCAGGTGCTTGTAAGGACTTACATCTCACATTGGTTTGAGTAAACCGAATTTCACGAGTCCGAAATGACATAGAAGAATTATGCTCAACATTCAAGAAATCTTGCAGGCATTTAATGAAAGAAAATTAAAAAAAAAAACTTTCATATGAGCAGATATATTTTCGTGACATAGTGCTCGACCTATCTTCTATCAGAATCGTGGTCATTAAAATCAGTAACATTTAGGCTAAGAGCCTTTTAGCCCCTCGAGGAAAATGAAGATAGATTATTTATTCCTTCGGAATCACATTTAGGTAAATAGAAATACACCCATATTTAGCCTAATCATGTGACATAAAATAAGGAATGTCATTGTCAAAATACAAATCTCAAACGGCATGACTACCAATTCCTAGCAGGTAAATCATTCAATATTTTATTATAGCCATCGAAATGAAGAAATAATCAATTTTTTTATTAGTATTTCAGTAAACTAGGTTTTATTATTTCTGTTAGCAAAATTAATTGCTTTAACCTTGCGCAAGTTATTCAAGACATTCTACAATATTCAATACAGATTTTTTTGTACATGTGCTCTATAATTCCATGCAGAAATATTGTCGTGTATGTTCTGTGTGTCAACGGTGTGGAAAATACTTGGAGTGTAGTAGTAGCAGTCTCCATCTACTTTAAATCCATAGCAAGTGTAAGTAAGCTGTAAGCGAGCTTGATAGCCTGAAAAGAAGAAGAAGATTATAATTTTTCCAATGTTTCATTCATTTTTCTCTCACGGATAACATAAAAGGGTAGCTCAATTCACATAATCCGGGACAAGACACCTTCATGGGCTTGGCAGTAATGGGTAGAATGATGAGGAGGGTATCTCTGTTTTTTTTATTCCAGTCCTGCCATGGCATATCGCAAAGGAGGCTGTGAGTTCTATTCGTCTGAAAACAAATAATGAGGAATGATGTAAGGATCATATGTTACATGTTAAAATTATGAATTTGTAATGCACGTGAATGCTGGAATCGAAATAGTTTTCAATTTGAATTTTCGATCACTTTCTATATCTTTTAACTTGTGGTTTTATGGCGAAATCTTCTAGTATACTCTGAGATACAAAAGTCAATGAATTCAAAAATGAACCTCACTTATAATTGTACAAACTCCCTGAATATTGGGGTCCATTGTAGATTGTCATAAAATTAAGCAATATTCGAAAAAATCATGATTTATGTATCGACTAATCATTCTTCTGTGCGTTTTGTTGAAATATCACGGTGAAAACGTATCACTTCGAGAACGAAACAATCATCATGACTACTGATAATATAATATTTTGATAATTCATTCGAATTTTATCAGTTTAATTTCGAATGATTTCAGGCCTTTGAATGGAAATATTCAATACTATTTCAGCTTTGTGATATGCTGCATTCACCAACAGCCCGAGATGTGAAACATTGTCCATTGAGTCGTAATATGAGTTGACAATGTCGTGGTAGTCACTATCAGAGAGGTGTTTGAAAAAAAAATACATCATCCTGTCTATTACAGAGTCTTATAAGAAAAAAACATATAGCATATTTTGATCGTCAGAGCGAATTCAAAAAATTTAAAACATCTAGTGAAACAACAAGCTATCACTTTCAAATAACAGTTCTGAAACGATAGACATCGAAGGAAGCAGAAACAAAAAATGCGTTGTTTTTCCAAGCTTTCCTAATTCTTTATGCCATCAGCAGGGGCTACAATATGGAAACGTCATATAAAACAAGAAATTCAAAACATTGTCAGTACTTCTTTGATGGAGATGTTTAAATATATGTTCATAAATTGAAAAACAACGTATTTGTTATGATATCGTTACTAATACATCAGGAAACTTAGATTTCGTTAGTACAATATCGATTTCAAAAATACTGCAAAAGATTATGTGGATTGTGAACTGAACTTTCTATTTTATCATTTTCCACTGGTCTCAGTAGGTAGAGCATTAAAAAAAAGAACCTTCAATAATCTTGGGCTAATTGAAAATCGAACTATCATTTATTATATTCACACTTTCAATATTGTTACGATATTTCCTTGGAAAACCTCAATTCTGACACCACTGTTACGATAATCCTTGGGTTCGTCGATTATAACAACAAACAACACTGAACTTTCTAATGCTCGGTACTATAACTCTCTGTACTAAAAATTCTACACCTTCGCACTTAGCAATAACAAATGAAAGCCCTTTCTACTTAGATCTCAATGACTCTCGCCACTTAGCTCTGAATAAAAACTTCCTAATAACTAACTCCGATAAAGTCTCTCCATAATAAACTCTCAGTGGAGAATCATCCAGACAAATCTTGGAAATCGAATATTCTGGGTGAGCCGCGATCACGCAGGTATAATCTGTCCTGGAATTGCCGCACCAATTCGCATCCATAGTCGGCAGGGCCGGCGCCAGCACATTTCGTTTTACAATATTTATCGAATGAGTTTCGTAAGCATTCTAATTTTCATTCACGGACTGTTTCATTCTCGAGTGAACAGCATAACTTTTATGTGATCACATTGAAACGATTTTTTTTCATTTCTTCGGATGAATAAATCATTTAAACATATTGAATGTATATCCACTTTTTTGAAATTAGTTGGGAAGTTGAAAAAGCCACTGCGGAGGGATTATCAGTACTGAAATATACCCTTGACATGCAAAAATAAATGACTTAGTGTAACTGTACTATTATCCATCCACTAAATGATTTGGAACATATACCTCATTGATCAGATTTTGTCCACAATGAAACATAAGTATTATCGTTGAGCAGCCGACAACTAGCCCTATGATTGCTCTGGAAATAAGTGAAAAGTACACATCCTGAAAACGAATAAACTATATTAAAATAAAGAATGTAGCTGTCATATTTTCAGTCAGTAGTGACAGTTTTGCCAGAGTGTATACCCAAGTAGCAAGAAAATCTTTGAAACATTAATAAAATATATATTGCGAATATTCATCCACATGTTAATAACTTATAATAAATCATTAATGAAAGTATTAAATCTTCATTGAATATATTCTTTAGCTTCATTCCTGAATAACGCTGGAAGATGTTTTGATTCTGTTTTTGAT
Source organism: Zygogramma bicolorata (assembly GCA_032362365.1). Taxonomy (NCBI): domain Eukaryota; kingdom Metazoa; phylum Arthropoda; class Insecta; order Coleoptera; family Chrysomelidae; genus Zygogramma; species Zygogramma bicolorata. Next base: position 938,282 of record JAVJAQ010002294.1, read on the forward strand.
CAACTTCAATTCTTCTTTGAAACTATTATAAATATTACTCTCTAAATGTATATTTAATAATAATAATTTTAAATTTTTCTGAGAATATCGTAAAACCCTTCTTTCAATAAACTTTGAATCTTCTTTCAACCAATTTCGAATATTATTCATTCAAAAACGTATTTCTATCGAACATTCTTCGATTATTAAGTTCATACACTCTGAATCTTCATCAATATATCTATTGTGATAAATTTGGTATATTTGACAAAATTCAGACTTTTTTCAATCAATTATGAATCATCATTAATGAATTTATTTCAAACTATTTTTAACCTTTCTTCGAAAATTCATTGACTACTTTTTGAATCTACTGAAACTGTTTCGAAGACTTTGTGAATCTTCTCTGATAAAATTTTGTCCTTCATTGAATACATTCTTGATTTTTCAATTGAAAAATTAATTTCGTAGGAGTATAACCTTAAAATGAATTCTGAATCTGCATTGAAATCAAAATGATTTGAATATATATTCAGAAATATTGATTAGCGGAATGTTGTCTCAAATTAGCATTGAATATATTGTCGTAAATATTCGTCGAAAATACTTCCAGGGGTGAAGAGAAGGGCACGAATTGCCAGCTCTAAGTGTCTATTGCACAAAAGCACGATACTCGCGCAAAGTTCACACTTGTCCGCCATCCTATACGTTACTAATAAATTATCAGTGAACCATTTCACATTGTGAGAAGGAGAGTTCTCTAATCATTCCACTGCCACTTCCGTCCACAGTTGAGTCGGAACATTTATCACCAACATTTCATAAATTAGTGAAGACTGAAGGTACAAATATTGACTGAAAAATCAAGACTGTTTGAAGCTCATAATAAATTCAAATTCTGCATATGAATTATTGATATAATATTGATTTGTGAAATGATTCATAAAGTTAGCTTCGAATATTTTGTTGTAAATATTCGTAGAAAGTACCCCTGGTGAGTGGGTGCGGGGAAACTTGAAAGGTTATCGGATAATAATAATTAATGAAAATTGAAATTTTTTTAGAACACATTTAGATCACATTCAATACAGGAATATTCTCAAATGACTTGAAGGTTGTAGGATGTGCGCAGAACATATCAAACTTATCTCTATTCTAATGAAACAAACAATGCCCTTACCCCAAATAAAAGATATAACATAGTAACGAGTATAATTTCTCCAGCCATTAAAACTCCTACCGCTGCAAATTTTTCAAAGGGGCGCAAATAGGTTCTTACGAGTCTGAAATAGAAAATAAAATCTGAAAAAATAATATTGGAATATATACAAGTGTAGAAGGGCAAATTTCTAATCTACCCCAAAATGTTTCTGGGTTAATTCAAAACAGCTCCAGTTGGCTGTTGACCTGTCTTTCCCAAAAATATGGGAAACAACGAATTATGCCAGGTTCATCAACGGAGCTTTTACTTTGCATTCTTTTTTTTATATGCAGATTCACACGAAAGGAAAGTCCTGTGATGTTCAAAGAACACCGCGTGAATCAAGAGACAGGAGATACGAATTAACATTTACTTTGAATTTCTGAAGTTTGTAAGCCACAGGAAAAACCTCTCTTGGCAAGGAGTTCCAAACCTCAGTTGTTCTATTGAAAGAATATCCCTGAGCAAGAGAGGTTCGACAGGTTTCCAAATTCACAACAAAGGGGTGGGAATTCTGTACTCGAGTCATCCGTGTAGATATTGCCAAGCGGGGGACGATTGATAACAATTCGGAAGAGCATCGACCGTGAAAGTATCTATAGAAGAGAGACAAGTCTCCGACCCTTCTACGATGTTCCAATGAAGTGAGCTGACGAGAAGTGAAGTATTTCTTCGCACGAAATAGAAATCCAAGTTTCTGTGAAGCACTTTTAGCGATCGATCTCACATGGTTTTCCCATGAGAGATTATCACTGATCGTAATTCCTAACATCGAGTTATTTGATTTTGTAGGAATAGTTACTCCTGCTATCTGGATATTGGATAATGATAGATCAGCTTTTCTTGAAAAGAGACATGCCTGGGTTTTCGTAGCATTACATTCTACCAAGTTCATTCCACCCCATTTTATTATTTTTGCCAAGTCGTCGTTAATTTTAATGACGTGAATGTTTCTTTGAATTTTTGTTTCTCGAGCTGGTATGGGGACTCTGGAAGAGAAACTGGTATGAATAGAATACTGTCGCCCGCAAAACTATGTACTGAACAAGATGTTTTCTCGAGCATATCATTAATATGAAGTAGAAACAAAGTAGGCGCCAGAACTGAACCCCGTGGAACACCTGCATTTATTGGGAGAATATCAGATGATACTCCATTATCAACCACATACAGAGATCTATCATACAAGAAACTCTTCAACAAAGCACACGGGCAAACCATAATACGGCAGTTTAGAAAGGAGACCCCGATGCCAAACTCGATCAAACGCTTTCAAAATATCGAGTGCAACAGCTATCGTTTCTCCGAATTTCTCGATTGATTGCTGCCAAATATGAGAAACATAAGCCAATAATAATCATTAATTATTCCTGATTTCTCTAGATATTTGAAAAGCTTCATATTGATTGCTTTTTTCATGACTTTGGAAATGATAGAAAGCAATGCAATTGGTCTATAATTACAAGGTAAAGTTTTCTTCCCCTTTTTAGGAACTGGCTGAACTCTTGCTGTCCCCCAGGTCTTAGGAAAAATCCCCAGATTATATGAAAGGTTGAATAATTCGCAAAGTACTGGTGTCAATTCGGGGGCACATACTTTCAGAACAATTGCTAGGATTCCATAGATCCGCAAGCCTTATTTGTCTTCTGGTCCATTAATATATTTCTTATAGTTTGTTGATGAAGAATTATCTCAGGCATATGACTATCGATAGGCGTGATATTCGGGGGATCTTTTCCCGATGAGTCCAGAGTAGAATTTCCAGTAAACATATTTGCAAATAAATTGGCTTTTTGTTGGGCAGTGGTGGCTTGTGATCCATCTTCTTTGGTCTAAGGGGGAAATGAACTAAAAGTGAAATTTTTGGCGACAGCTTTAGCAAATGACCAAAACGAACGAGAACCGTTCGGACATTCAACAAGTTTTGTACGAATTTTCTGATTATGTGCTTCCTTGGCAGCTTCAATTGTTGCACTACACCTATTTCTTGCGTTAACATACTCAGACCTCGTCTCCAAACTGGGGACTTGGCGCCAGCTATTGAATGCCGTTTGTTTGGATTTGGCAGCCTCAGAGCAGCTTTTATGAACCATGGTTTCTCAGACTGTGGTCTCTTTCTACTACTTGGAATGAATGTTTCCATTCCCAGAATAATGGTATCAGAGATTTCTTGGGCACATAGAGTGGGATCACCAGATGAAAAACAGACCCTTCTCCAAGGAAAATCAGAGAAAAACATTCGAAGACCGCCCAATCTGCTGATTTGTAATGCCAGACATGACGTGCGGGTAACTTACCACTCATTGGAGCCAAATACGAACAAGTTGTTGAGATCGAAGTGTGATCAGAACTACCCAAGGGGTAGTGAATTTTGATTTGATAAATATCAGGATGAGTAGTAAGGAACAAGTCCAGTGTATTGACAAAATGGTTATTCGTATCAGGAATACGAGTGGGTTGATCGATGATTTGTTCCAGATCATTAGTAATAGCAAATGCCTCTGCCTGTCATCCTCTTTCATCTGTTCTATTCGAGAAGTTGAGCCATGAAGAATTATGCACATTAAAATCACCCAATCACCTCAGCTGTTGGATGGTTTTCTTTGATCAAGTCGATTTTTTCCGATAGAGATTGGAATAGTCTGTCAAAAGAGTCATTGTTAGGTGATAAATAAAGACAATAGACAAATTAAGTTTGTTGATGATTGACAAGCTCAAACCACATCGCGTCAAAATCTTTCGGTTCCAGCCCTTCTTCGCGTTGGCACGATAAATCATTCCTAGAGTATAAACAAACACCACCTTTGAAACGAAAGCGAGAATAGAATTCATAACTTGGACAGAGCATGTGTACATTATTCGTATATGAATTGACCTGAGTTTCAGTTAGAATAAAAATGTCAGGTTTTTCTGTTTGCAGATGGTGAAGCACATCATTGATATTTTTATTCATACCACGAATATTACAATAATCAATACTCAATACTCTCGATGAAGGTTCCCCCCGAGTACCTCCCACCCGGAAATCCGATTGGGGAGGTATTTTACTTCCGGAGTTTTTTACGCTGGGAGACATCATCATCATTTTACAAATTCAATAGTTGGAGAAATCCGAAAATATCAACCACATACTGAAACGTGAATCAATACTTCACAGCACATGTAGTTGGTATGGTGGTATCTCACCGGGCGATGGTTAGACCATCTTCCACCTAGGTTATCCTTTTAGTCGCCTTCTACGACAGGCAGAATCTACCTCAGGGTTATTCTAATCCGACCCCATACATCTAACCTTACAAAGTTGTCACAATACTAATCAATAGGGATGGATTTCTCTTCTTGTTGATCAACATTGCGACAACTCTCTCAGGGTAGAGGTAAAAGATAGAGTAGAAGTTTGGTCTATAAACCAGGCATCAAAAAAAGTGTGAGACACAGAACACAGGCATAATTTAAGAGTTGTAGCAGCAACCTCTCCGCGTGAAATTTGGAAGCTTTGGGAAATAGTCACATCACATTATTGTGTGTTTATTTTTTAATTACTAATTACATGGCAGTATACATCCTGTCCAGGCGGACATAAATTCCACTTTACGGCGCCTGCAAGGGTAACAAAGTTACAAAACTTTTCTACATCTGGCGACTCACGAAATTTGGGGCAAGAGGCCCTCGGCTTGATATCATCGTACCCCTTAGGGCATAGGCATTTACTTCATAACCTTGGAACTCGAATAACTATTTTACCCTGTTCTACAACTGTCAAAAGTATCGAACAAATTGAATATGTATGTATATATATATCAAGGCTTCTTGACTAGGTAGTTTTATACTTGCTGAATTATATGAATAAATTATGTTTGTCTTATTTATTCACATGTTTCAAAAGATTTTCCCTGTAAAATTATTTTTATAATCAAGAATAATTTATAAGACTTTTCCTATAAGTTGTATTCACTTCAGACAATAGAGTATATTTGATTGATTGATTGATTGATTGAATGAGCAATTTGTTATAAAGGCATTGGCAGATTTTGTTTCATTTTATATTTACATAGATCCATTATATTTTATTGAATTGTTATATTTGATGTTTATAAACTATTTACAATTAAAAAAAATATTATGAGAATAACTTACGTTCTCCATTTATCATGCTGCTGGACAAAATAGGATATGTTCTGGTACACTAGGGTTTGATAGTTGACATCGTGGACAAACTTGTCTTTCACCAGAAGTCCCATGTTTTCAAGGTGTTCGTGAATAAGGTAAAGCTGGTATTCCAATAGACAATTTGAATATAGAAATAAAGACATGATATTGGTAGCAGCCAAACCATTCGCTATCATAGCCAATATGGTAGTGAGAGAGAAAATCCCGTAACAACTGCCAAAATATCCTTCTATAATCCATATTGTACATATTTTCTCATCATCATCTTTTGTAATCGGATAACTACCACAATTGGCCAATACAAGACCTACGGCTCCAAACAAACAAAGTCTTTTCATCCGAATATTCTTTCTTGATATTTTTGACGATATTTCTTTTGTGGCTGATTTCAATGGGTTGCATAGTTTTGAAAACTCTGGTTCTATTCCATCCAATAAAATATCTATGAAAATGCTGGAACTCAAACAAAATATTCCCTGAAATGGAAATATTATCGAAAATTAGAGAACGAATACAAACGTGTGAAAGAAGTAGCAGGAGAAATGTTTGCAAACACTAGGTATTTGTTAAAATGATAGTTCTGATCAGAAGAGCTTTTGGTGGAACGATGCCTGCGCTGCTTCCCAATACAAAGATCATACCAGATGGTCCCAATATTGAGATGCCAACGTCTCTAGCCCAAATTTTAACTCATTGTGTGTACTGCATATGAGCCTCAATTTTTCAGTGCAGAAACTCAGGAGCCCAATATCGAGAATTTTGCATAATCACGGACATTATTGAAAGTAGCTTCATTAGCGAAAATTTTTCAGACTTAATCGTGTGATTATCTCGCATGGGAAAACCATGTGAGATCGATCGCTGAAAGTGCTAACCAGAAACTTGAATTTCTATTTCGTGCGAAGAAATACTTTACTTCTCGTCAGCTTCTACTGATCTACAAGGCTCAGATACGACCTGTCATGGAATACAGTTCTCATGTGTGGAGTTCGGCACCAAAACATTCATTGAGGCTTCTCGATTCCATTCAGAGAAAGGCAATTCGTCTTGTTGGTGATTCTTCGCTCACAGACTCGCTCACTTCATTGGAACATCGTAGAAGGGTCGGAGACTTATCTCTCTTCTATAGATACTTTCACGGTCGATGCTCTTCCGAACTGTTATCAATCGTTGCCCGCTTGGCAATATCTATACGGCTGACTCGACGAGTACAGAATTCCCACCCCTTTGTTGTGAATTTCAAAACCTGTCGAACCTCTCTTGCTCAGGGATCTCTTTCCAATAGAACAGCTAAGGTTTGGAACTTTTTGTCAAGAGAGGTTTTCCTGAGGCTTACAAACTTCAGAAATTCAAATTAAATATTAATTCGTATCTCCTGTCCCTTGATTCACGCGGTGTTTTTTGAACATCACAGGGCTTCCCTTTCGTGTGAATCTGCATATAAAAAAAAATCAGGGTACCTATTGTTGAATATGTCACGAACTTGTATGCTGGACCGCCCACCATAACCAATCATCACTCCTACGTACCATTTAACTTGATTCTATAAGAAGTTGGCAAGGAAAGAGGAACTACTCACTAAGTCTACATTGCTGGGGAAAGGCAGTAAAACAGATGAATTGATAAAAACCATCGTTATTATCTCAAAGTTTTTCATATATATGTGGTTCTCGGTATTGTAGAGGATAGCACGTTCGCCTTCCAAGCGGAAGACTGGGGTTCGATTCTCCGCCGGGTCTCTGTTGTGGGTAGTCGAACGTTAAAAGGTAAGGCCTCGTTAATGCATTACTCGCACAAGTTTCGACTTCTGAGGATTGACGTTTGTCAGCTGGTTAACGGAAACGAACAATTTTAGAACAAACAACGAACAATATACTAGGGTTTGATCATGAGTGATTTCAATATTGAAATGGATTTTATCAACTTGATTTTCATTTGTAGAAATGAATCAATGGTTTGAACAAAAAATTTGAAGGGAGGAGTCAAATTAAGTGGGTTTGAAAACATGTTTACTATCTGGAAATATTTTCAAATCTTCGAAGATTCTCCAGAGAGATTTTCATCTTTTTGCCGGCGGAGATTTGATTGACTTCTCTGAAGTGTCACACCTATACCTTTAGGTGGCTCCACTTACATTAATATCCTTTTGAATTGTCTGAGATTTTCCAAATTGTTTACGATCAAGGATTGTCACATGCACATGGCCTGTGCTCTGTTCACTCAACAAGTCGCTATTGTTAAAAATAAAAAAAAAATTCCAAATTGTTCTGTTAATCATATGCACATGTATTAATTCGTGCACTTCAATGTAATATGGATGAATGGTTCCATTTCCTCATAGTTATATTTTCGGAGACATGTTTTCCAGTTTAGTTTTCATGAATGTTTCTGATATGAAATGTTTTTTCTGTTTGTGATGGACAAGGATTTTTCGTCTGCTGTTTTATATCTACTCTCACATTAATGTCTTGAAAAAGAAAATAAAGATTTTGGCCTGTTTCTAAATGATGTTGTAAAATAAATTTCAAAAACACCAAAACCATTGCCACAGCCAAAACTCTCCAAACCAGAGTTACCCGTGAAACCATTGAAATCGAAAAACGTCCCAACTGCCTCAATAAACGCGACGATTCTCAAAGACTCCCCAATACCTGGAAACCACTCTTGGTCCGACTTACTTCTATTTACTCCGACTTGGGAACTAATCCGTTCGAACTTCCCATCGACCGTCCGATCCCTGATCCTGCCATGATTACTAATGAACCCTTAAATCCCACCAACCTTCAATCCTCGATCTCCAGTGAAGATAGCCAGCTAGTAAGAAAACTCAGACCTAGACGCAAGGTCACTAAGTCTTTGAAAATGGCTCCGAAATGGGAGCCGAAACGTAGACAAGTAAATCATTCCAGACGCGGATCAACCGGAAGTTCCAGCCAGCATATATATATATATATATATATATATATATATATATATATATATATATATATATATATATATATATATTCTAAAAAAAAAAAACCCAGAAAAATTCATCTAGCATATCGAAGATCCGTGAAAACATCAATTTCTACATAATACCTGGATGGGCAGGATACAACCTTAATATCGGACTTAGTCGGATAATAACAGGGAAATCATTATAAATACCAATTTCAATGGAGAACAGACAATTGAAGTCTTTGCTTACTCTTGCTTGGTTACTTCGTAAGGGGAGTGATTGACCAGGACGGTATGGACAGATATTCGTCTCACAGTTCTTGAGAATGAATTCAAAATGGAATTCGAAACGTCGAACAATTCAGAAGATACCTAACGGATGAAAAACCCAGGAAAATTCATCTAGCATATCGAAGATCCGTGAAAACATCAATTTCTCTATATATATATATTTATATATATAAATATATATAATGAAGAATGATATATTCCACCATTATTAATCAATTGCAATGTGTTGATATTGGCCCACACGGGCCAATCATTATAATAAATCACTTACAGGTAAATGTATAATAACTCCAGTTATACACGGACGATATTGTTCTCCACCAAAGAAGATTTTATAAGTGGTGATAGCTTCAATTAGTACTTGATACAGAAAAACAGCTAAACAGTACCACCGGAAATTACAATTCCCACCAGGCGTGATTGATTTGATATAGTTTCTCAAAAATTCCGCTGGATTTTCTGAAAACAATTATAGATAAACATATATTATCAGCTGCAATAAGTTGATCAAAACCTGTCATATATTCTTCCTCACTATCTGAAACCATTATGATTCCTGTGCGACTTCGGATCTTTCCTTTTTTTAGAAAATTGCAAGAATCCGTCTGAAGGGAGGACGGAAATTACCCTATTTCATAAAAATCTATCAGCTATAATGCCTTAGAATGAACGGGTATCAGCTTTTTGATCGTCACCAGTATCAAACATTTCTGACATGGAATGGTTCAATATTGACTTAACCTATTTGTTGATCCATAATCGATAAATAGTAAATGGACGCATATATTCAACGTTATATCACATAGAGATTGAGTAATGAGCGCCCATTATCTTTCAAATTACTGCAATACAGTATTCGCTTCTTTCTTTCAAATTATCTATGGAAAGGTTTTTATGTTCAGTTTCTCAAGAAAATATTCATTAAATTCCAATTGTAATGTTTATTAGTCGACAACTCTACCCTTCTTGATTCGGCTTAGGGATAGGTCATGATTCCACCAACCAGACTCGTTATGCACATTATAAATCTCAGCTAGTTCACTTATAATTATGTTTACAATGATCTTTCAATCTCAATATTTTCCTATCTGAAAGTGTTACAATTCAAACTGTACAAAACAATTATCGTTGTTAATACGAAACATGTCTTCTATCAAATCCGTTTATTAATAATAACGCAAAATTTGAAGTAAATTGGACCAAGTTGTCCCATTGTCTCATACTAATTCTGCTCCCGTTTTTCCCCCCCTCAGGGATGCCTACGTCATACAAAGAACACCACCTCCTCCAAGTTTCAGGTGTCTACAATCAGCGGTTTAGGCTGTGCGATGTCAGTCAGTTATTTAGGACAAAGCATTTTATATATGACAAAAAACCTTTGGAGTGATTCAAATATGAAAGATAACAATATAGTAACACAGACTTTTTTTGTAGAACCAATAGAGACCAACGGTTTTGGTGAACATTATGTTCATCTATACCGAACCATTCAGTCACCGCACACCGGTAAAGCATCACATCTGTCCCACTTTTCCAGACTTGATTTACATATACTATTATTAATCAGTGATTTTCTCTAATTTAAAATATAGCCTATATTACATATATAAGTGTGTTCTTCTGTTCTCTTCTATCGTCGATGGTTCCGCAGTTTCGCTTTAACAGTCTGGGATATTAATGCAAATGCGTTGAATTTACCATCTATTACCAGTTTTGTTGGTACTGATAATAAAGACAAGCCATTTTAAAATACTTCATTTATGAAAGTAACAACATTCATTAAAAAACTAAAACTGAAAAGTAGGTACAGTGTATAGTATGCTCCGCAAATTACAAAAATAGGAGAACCTACAAATCAAAGATATAAGATTTGAAAAAAAGAAAAACAGCTGTTGACGCAGGCAGCTGAACCAACACCTACAAGCCTGTCATGAACAGTGAGCGGTGCACCAACTCGTTGCGCTACCAGGACTCACAGGCAACTTCTGCCAAATCATGAACATAGCGTTTCCTGTATCTCTATAATAATCATTTGCCGGTTTATCTCCTTAATATTTCTTTGTATGTAGATTTACACAAAAGGGAAGCCCTGTAATGTTCAAAGAACACCGCGTGAATCAAGGGACAGGAGATACGAATTAATATTTATTTTGAATTTATGGAGTTTGTAAGCCTCAGGAAAAACCTCTTCTTGCAAGGAGTTTTAAAGCTAAGATGTTCTATTGAAAAAAGATCCCTGAGCAAGAGAGGTTCGACAGGTTTCCAAATTCACAACAAAGGGGTGGGAATTCTGTACTCGTCGAGTCATCCGTGTAGATATTGCCAAGGGGGGAACGATTGATAACAATTCGGAAGAGCATCGACCGTGAAAGTATCTATAGAAGAGAGACAAGTCTCCGACTCTTCTACGATTTTCCAATGAAGTGAGTGAGTCTGTGAATAGAATCGAGAAGCCTCAATGAATGTTCTGGTGCCGAGCTCCACACATGAGAACAGTATTCCATGACAGGTCGTATCTGAGCCTTGTAGATCAGTAGATCATTAAGAGCTGACGAGAAGTGAAGTATTTCTTCAGACGAAATAGAAATCCAAGTTTCTGGGAAGCACTTTTAGCGATCGATCTCACATGGTTTTCCCATGAGAGATTATCACTGATCGTAATTTCTAGCATCGAGATACTTGATTTTGTAGGAATAGTTCTCCTGACATCTGAATATTTGATGTTGATATATCGGCTTTTCTTGAGAAGAGACATGCCTGGGTTTTCGTAGGATTAAATTCCAATAAGTTAATGTTACCCCATTCTATTATTTTTCCAAGTCGTCGTTAATTTTATTGATGTTTATTAATGTTTCTTCGAATTTTTGTTTCTCGAACTGATATGGGGACTCTGGAAGAGAAACTGGTATGAAGAGTACCGTCGTCCTCAAAACTTTGTGTTGAACATGATGTTTTCTCGAGCAAATCATTGATATGAAGCAGAAACAAAGTGGGCGCCAAAACTGAACCCTATGGAACACCTGCATTTTTCGGGAGAATATCAGATGATACTCCATCAACAACCACATATAGAGACCTATCAGACAAGAAACTCTTCAACAAAGCACACAACTGAGGAGGCAAACCATAAGACGGCAGCTTAGAAAGGAGACCCCGATGCCAAACTCGATCAAACGCTTTCGAAATATCTAGTGAAACAGCTATAGTTTATCCGAATTTCCCGATTGAATGCTACTAAATATGAGAAACTCATTAAATATAATTAAACATATATTTAATTCATCAATCGATTTCTTCGCCAGAGTAATATCCTTTATTGTTTTGAGTGCATTTTGAGATACATTTTATTTCCGAGTAGCTATAGTCTCCTGGATAGTGTAGCTTTCTGTTAGTGAAAGAATTTTCATGGTCGGATCAGTATTTCTGAAGATTACTCCTCACAAAAAACAAAATTAGAAACTTTATTATAATAAAATAGATATTCAAAGCTTTCCACCTTTTTATCGAGTGAAAACATAAAGATCTGTAGTAAATTCTTTGCACCCTATTTTTCGAAGCAAATTTATCTATTGATATCCAGTATTTTCAAGCAAGATTCTACTGATCAAGTGTAACACCATAACACCAAAACAGACATCAGAGATCGTTTTTATAAAAAAATCGAGCACGCTTTAGTTTGAAACCTTCTAAAATTCGAAGTGGAAACGAATTCGCATCTCATTTTCTTGGTTCAAAAAATGTTCTCTGAACACTAAGGGTTTTTATTGTGCTAACTTGAAGATGAGAAATAAATTCGTGTCTGACATAGTGAAGCTTTATTTTCAGTAGTATCTGGAATCATTCAGAAGTTTTTATTTCTCACGTAGCTTCAAGTAAGCCATTTTTTATTTCACACAGATATCGATATTCCATTGTAGCAATAAGAGACTTGTCAATAGAGCTCAATATTACAGACATCAAGTAAGTCCTGCTCGGTGTTCGAGTAATTTAAGTTCTGTTTAAAAGATTCACTTTCAAACAAAAGCTTATAGACCGGGAGCCGAGAACAAATTTCCATGATCAAGTTTCCCTCTAGTGGTCAGCTGGATGTATGTTTGTGGAAAGACTGTCATCTGATGTAGAAAAAAGGGTGTAACGCAGGCACCAGGCGGGAACATATATTGTCTTCAAATACACCAACTGACGTGTTATCCCTCGGCATACTGGCAGCTGATTTTCTCCATTTTTCATCATCATCATATTAACAATCAGCTCACGAATTTTCAACAAGAAGAAAATTACGAAACTGAAGTTATTCGGCATCATCCCTATGCACTTACTGAAATATATTACTTTATAGTTCAATATTTTTCAAATATTTTAATGAACAAAAATAGGCCTTTTGGCAGAAACTCAAATATTGTCACAGATATCAACTCATAATTCATATAAACTTAGATGATTATAAAGTTTAATTTTTCAATATAATCATGTTCATTTTTGCTTTGGCTAGTGGTAGTCACATCTCTTTCCCCATAATATTTCTCCATCTAGTGTGGTCATTAAATATGCAACAAATAGAAATATTCTCTTATCAGTTGCACGACTGAGATTCAAGGACCGCCGAAAGTTAGTGTATATTCGATAACCATATTCAATTCTTTATTTTCCTCAAAAAGACAAACTAATGTATAGGAATAGTCACTCTAACTTACTAACTACTACAAAAAAGAAGGCGAATAGAAGACGCTACATACATATAATAATTATAAAAATCACAGTTGGACAGATAAAAACTCGTCGAGAGTATAAAAACAATTATCCAACAAAAATGATTTCAGACGTTTTTTGAATACCGTTAAGTTTTCGCTCATCTTGATGATTGCTGGAAGGTGATTAAAAATATTGGGTCCAATGCTATTTGGAGCATTTCGAGTAATATTACATCTTGCCGGTTTTATGTGAATCAAATGCTTTTGCCGCGTATTTTTGTTATGTATATCCTTCTTGAGACTGAAATCGCCTTTGTTGGTGAATACATAGACTGCTAATTCGTATATGTATAAGCTAGTTAATGTCAAGATTTTATATTTAACGAAAAGAGTTCTGCAAGAACTTCTTCTGGGACTATTGAACATGCAACGTACAATAGCTTTTTGTTCAATAAAAACATGCCTGCTCATTGTTGAGTTGCCCCACAAGAATACCCCATAGCGTAGCCTTGCTTCCACTTGAGCATAATAAATGCTAATAATTTGGCTTTCATTAAGAACAACTCTCAAGTTCCTGAAGAGATATGTTAGTGAGCTCAGTTTGGCTACTAATTGGTCACAATGAGCATTCCAATTAAGATGTTCATCCATTTGTATACCTAAGAACTTTACTGGATTATGGGTACTATCCATGGTTGTGTTATTGATTTTCAGTTGAAATGGTTCAAGTTTGTTCTGGTAGTTATGGAAACGAATAACATGAGTTTTTTTCGCATTGAAAAATAAATCCTGCCTATTGAAATAAGTGGAAGTACGCTGTAACACGTTTTCGCAGTTATTTATTAATCTATCTCTTTGTTTATCTGAAAACAACAAACTGACATCATCTGCATATGCTGTGAATGAAGAGTGTGATATTTTCTTGTCTATATCATTTATATAAAGCAGAAAGAGAACTGGGCCCAGGATAGATCCCTGGGGCACACCCATCTGGACCACTCTCATTTCCGAATTAGAGATAGAACACGAGTTACCATTGTTGAATGTGAGCGAGACGCATTGGTTTCTATTATTCAAAAAGGAAGATATCCACGAAAGTGTTTTACCCCTCATACCATAGCATTCCAAAACCTCTAACAGTTTCAAGTGATTAACACAGTCGAATGCCCTCTTAGGTCCATAAACCCCGGCCTCCCTTTCTCCCAGATATGGTAAGAATGGCTTGGAATCAAACAATACAAGACAGGTGAAAAAAATAAGTTCAAGACTAAACTGCCGAGCCCTGTAATTTTCAAAGAACACAGCGTGAATCAAGGGACAGGAGATACGAATTAACATTCACTTCGAATTTATGAAGTTTTTAAGCCACCGGAAAGATCTCTCGACAGGGAGTTCCGAAAATCAGCCGTTCTACAGGAAAAAGGCGCCTGAGCAAGAGATGGTTGACAGGTCATCTGTGTTGATCATGCCATGGTGAGCGAAGAACTGATTCTGTGGTGTTATACGGGATTATTTGCCGTAGTCCACAGGTTTTTATTCCTGACGTTTCGCATACAGCTGCTGTGGTAGGTACATGATACTTCTTTAACGTTATGGTTTTTCTCCCTTCTTATATCTGATCTCGTATCTTACATTCCGTATTATTGTGTCAGAGATGGGCGTGGCTTGTTTTTTGTTAGCTGGTTTTAGTAGTGTGTTCTTTAGTGAAGAATTTTTCAGGTGCTTTCTGAATCTGTTTTGCCTTTCTGTATAATCCTGCCTAGTAGCTCTGAGTCCTGTCGAGCACTTGAGTTCTTCCAAATGGATAACGTGATTGAGTCCTTTGGTGGCAGACTTACTCACGCGGACGTTTGAAGAGCGGGCCTAGGAGCAATCAATCTTAAACCATACTGCTGGCTGTGGTACGTTAATGTGTGGCAGCATGGGGAAGAACAATTGAAGGTATTTCTCTCACATCTGAACTCTCTCAACGTCGAAATCCAATTCACAATGGAACAGGAAATCCAACCGACAATCTCTTTCCTTGATCTAAACAGACGTGTAAATGGAGCACTAGGACATAAGGTATACAGTCTCAGAGATTCAAAAGACAGCATTATATCTCTTTTCGAATCTTCTTCAAGCTTCAGTTCAAGCATACAAATCTCGTGCAAAAAATGCTGAAATATTACCTCTGCCAACTGGAACATTCCAAAGATCATATCGTTGGTGTATACCAAATCAATTTTGCGTTATGATAAGTCATGATGAGATGCAAAGAGAATATGATGAAGAGTTTCAACTTAAAATGAGGATAACGTCGAGGATGAAGATCAAAACCTATTTCACGTGGATCTGTTTGCAGAATGTAAGTTCTCCGTCATAGGTAGCCAGGTTTATGGAGTGTGAATTATTATCATACTCGCTCTCTCATTTTTCTACTGGACCCATTCGAAACAAAGATTTTCATAGAGATAAATTACCCTAAGACCAAACAGATATAAGTCGCGCTCGACCACGTTCTTCCGGTTCAGTTATTGATATACCTCAAAATCTAAGCAATCTGAATCTCAGGAATTTGTCATTTTTCTTTCCGTGTTGAATATTTCATCACTTATAAAAGCACTATCCTTGTTTCTTCTGAATCATGTCAGATTTTTTAAAAGCGCAATCCCAATCTAAGCGAGAAATTCACGAAGGATATTGATACGAAGCAATCAAAGTATTCCCACTGAAAAATCATGAATCACTCTGTACGAAACAACAAATGCATTATACTACGGGATGTTGCAATTAAATTTGAGTGAGCTATGAATTTTTGTACAATGTCAACCACTATCGATAAGCAATTCTGATTTGGATCACGCCAGTGTGTCATTTATAAATATATCCAAGGTTTTTCTCAGATTCCACCATTATTATTCGCGATATGGGTCTGTTTGATCAGTAGTTTGAACTTTAGGTGAACACCGTAAAACGTGGCAGTCTTTTGGGCTGGCTCACATCTTCCATCCAATTTTTGTGAAGTTAATCGTCATCTAAAACTTCTTGGTAACTGTATAATAACTCCAGTTATACACAAACGATATTGTTCTCCACCATAAAAGCTTTCAAGTAGTGATAGCTTCAATTAGTACTTGATACAGAAAAAAACCAAACATTTCCATCGGAAATTGCAATTCCTACCAGGTATGAGTGATCTGATATAGTTTACCACAAATTCCGCAGGATATTCTGAAAAAATCATTCTTCACAATTTAGAACCATTATTATTCCTGTGCAACTTCTGATCTCGTCTTTCTTTAGGAAATTGCGAGAATGAAGGACATAAATCACCACGTTTCATATGAATCCATAATCTATTATACACTTCAATGAAAGAGTATTTACTCTTCGACAATAATGTCAATTAGATCATCACCAGTATCAGCAATTCCTCACATGGAATGATTCAATATTGACTGTACCTATTCGTTGATCTATAATCGATACATATCGAATGATAGGACAAATACAATTCACCATATACATAGAGATTGAGTAATGGACCTCCATTATCTATCAAATAACTGCATAGCATAATATATGAAATTCAATTGCGTACCTCTTTAGCACCAGAATTCAAAATATTAGTTTCAACCCTTGATTACTTGAATTTCTTTTCATTAAAAAAATGTTTTCTTTGAATAAGAGTACCTACTTTGTGAATTTATACGAGAGAAGGGTTTGTTATGTTTTCCATTGAAAAAATACGTGGTTTTAGAAAAAACGAGTAGTACACATAGACCAAGAGCCCGTGTCACTATTTTTGGTAGTAATAAGTTTACGCCCATCGACCACTGAAACTTGTATTATTGATGTCGACGTCGACGATGCTACAGAGATTCTCGCCATAAATGATTTCCGGGGCGAAGTTAGGGTAGGGGGCTGACCGATCTGTATAAAAAAAATGAGCAGAATATGTCGTAAGTTTACGACTGAGAACATTGGGAAAGCAAAGATTTCAGGAAAATAATCCGACGCTCGCTTATTGTCAGTCGCCTACATCGTAGCGTTCACCCGCTACAACCCTCGAAATATGTATAAAAAAAACAACAACAAAGAAAAACCAGTTTACAACTGACAGTGGGGCAGATCTTACCATTAGCATTTTAATGACACAAATTTCGCAGGCCAGCCTTATTCAATGGGGCGGAAGGGCGCTAGGCCCACCTGTTTCGGAAGAATTTTTAAGTATTTTTTTATGATAAGCTCACATTTCAAAATTTAGGGGCAAGTAATCTATTATGCATAAATCGAGAATCTTTTACCGTCAGTCACGTACCACGTGGCAAAAAGAAACTGGGCCCTTGAAAAGGTGCAAAAATATTCAGGTATACTTCAATATTATAAGTTTATGCTCAAAAAATTCACACGACGTTAGTTGTACCACCTTCATCAAGAATCTGTCACCTCTAATCATGTAAAGTGTGGCAAAGGCCCGATAAAATTGAAAACATGCATCATTTCAGTGGAAATGCGCTTCAAGCATTGTATATATGTATAAAGGGTGACCTGAAATTACATAGATAAATTTCAACTACAGGAAGAGTTGTGAAAGTTTACACACAAACATGTATCCAGAAATGGTCCCTTAGGGAGTTATGGCCATTCAAAGGCGTGCCCAAGATGAAGGCCCATTATGTTAAAATTCTTCGAGCTACAGCCATTTGAATGTGCAACTTTCGGGTTGGTTTTAATCTGAGATCTCCGAAACGGTACTTTACAAAAAAAATAAATTCCTAGAGTTGATAATCCTTTTTATCACGGATGAAAAGTATTAACATTCCTTTCAAGATTCCATTCAGAGGTGGGTCAAACCCAAACTTTTTTCGCATGTATTTATTTTGAGGTTTCGATCGCAGATTATTGATTTCTACAGTTTTCTACACAAAAATGTATTCTTGTTCAATTTGGATAGGGAGAATCCCTTTCATGTAAAATCGATTCGAAAACGATATCGAATGAAAAAAAATGATAACAACTGAATAGCGCTAACAACAAAAAACTGAAGCGTACATTTGTACCACAAATTTCCCAGATTATAATTTCATTAATATCCAAATCTGTTGGAAGTTAAAAAAAACAAACTCAAAATTTGAACTTTATCTCCCTCATTAGCAACATTTTATATGAGCAAGTTGAGTCAAATTGTCATATTTTGAAGTGAGGAATCTGCCATTTCTATATTTCCATTTTATATGTTATATGGTAAAACACGATTAAATTTCTAAATACATCTATACTAATCATGATTACATAGTGCATGATTCAAAAACTTATCATTTACAAATTCTTTGGCGATAAACAGCTTCTTCTCAAATTGGTCAGTTGACCTGCTTCTGGTACTCTCAGAAGGCACAGATGTTCCTGGAATGCAGAGATACTTCTTGGAAAACAATATTGGTATCATTACATTTACCAAAAATATCATTACCATAACATACATTCAAATATTACTGCTAACATGCTGCTAACATTAAATATAGTTCTACAGCCATTATATAAGTGTTCTGCTTTGTGCGTTAAGTATTTCGGTAAAATAATCGATTCAAGAGTCGATATGGATGAAGCAGATGATGTTAAGAGAGGCGTTTAAAAAAACATAGTGTATAACTAACCCCGAAAGCTCATTTCTCACTCGTACGCTTCGCGACAGTTTGAAATGATTATAATTCCATGTTCTTCGAAAAATATACTATATGATGTTGTGGCATGCGTCCTATTTTAGCGATTGACAAGGCTTCATTTATACTAAGAACAACTGAGAGACGTATATTCACATTCACATGCTTACGTTGTAACTACATTTATGATTGTCACTCATAAACATTTCATAGAGGGTACGGACATTCAGAAATTGCAAGTAATCTCTGAATATACAGATCAGGGTGCTTTGCACGACGCTGCATTTGTTGACTGACAACATTCCACCGATACATGAGATGACTGACACGTGAATTGATCTATCCAGCAGAGTCCACTTCAGGTATGTTTCGAAGAGTCAGTCGTCAAATTACTGTATTGAAAAATTTAGGGCCGATGTTTGAATAATTGTCATATTATACCTGCACTTCGCAAATGCAAGAAACTTGTCAGTTTATCTACCAAGTGAGCTTTATCCATACAATAAATAGCTGAGAAAGGTGTTTTCATATTCACGTACTTACGTGGTACCTAAATATTTGATTATCAGTCACAAACATATGATTTTTATGATAAAAATGTAGCCAAGCTTTATAGAGCGCTATTCCAGGAACTTGTTTTTACGAACGGCAATATTTGCACCCCTTGTTTGAGGACTGTTGATTGCATTTTTCAATTGGACAGTTGAAATTGAACATTATTGTGAAGGAATCAGTCGTGAGCTTATCATAAAAAATAACTTAGAAATTCTTCCGAAACAGGTGGGCCCGGCGCCCTTCCGCCCCATTGAATAAGGCCGGCCTGCGAAATTTGTGTTATTAAAATGCTAATGGTAAGATCTGCCCCACTGTCAGTTGTAAACTGGTTTTTCTTTGTTGTTGTTTTTTTTATACATATTTCGAGGGTTGTAGCGGGTGAACGCCACGATGTAGGCGACTGACAATAAGCGAGCGTCGGATTATTTTCCTGAAATCTTTGCTTTCCCAATGTTTTCAGTCGTAAACTTACGACAAATTTCGCTCACTTTTTTTATACAGATCGGTCAGCCCCCTACCCTAACTTCGCCCCGGAAATCATGTATGGCGAGAATCTCTGTAGCATCGTCGACATCGATAATACAAATTTCAGTGGTCGATGGGCGTAAACTTATCACTACCAAAAATAGTGACACGGGCTCTTGGTCTAACATATGTTATGCTAGGATCATATAACATCAAAAGTTATACTATCACAATGGAAATTATTTTCAGTGAGAATTAGTTTTTTCACACTGCGAGTGCAAATATCAACACTTCATTTCATTGCACTAGAACTGAATTCTTCAAGTCGCTTCTTCTAATCCAGCCAAGTTATACAACTGAATCAACAAAAATTCCGACTGTCACAAATTTAATTTAATCTTCGTAATGCAAAAATATTGATCAACTGCTACAACAGTTTTCTCTATTATGCTAGCTCAGGGAGGTTAGGGAGTGGAAAGATAAAACAAAACGATTTTATCTTGATAATTTTGATATATAATATTTCATAAATAATTCTCAGGTTGGTCACATTTGCTTGGAAAATTCCTTTCTAATATGACTCGGAAGTGGCTACGACTATCGACTATAAAACGCAACGCTTTACGTATACCTTGTGGGTAGCCACTGTCACTAAATTAGCTCACTAGAACTGTCACTAATGAAAACAAATTATTATTTATGTTATGATACCCAAAATGGTGAAAATCTCATCAATTGTAATCATTGATAACTTGATGACTGATAATTTGAGAAATATATCATACCTCAGACCATTCTGTATATATTATATATATATATATATACTGAAGGTTTACACTTTATACTGCTTCTGAGCCTAGGATCTATTGTACATAATTCACGATATCGAATACTAGTTCTTTTGAATTCTTAAATTAAAAGTGGAGGTTAAAAGTATACTTTTTGATGGAGCTAATCAATATGGTACAAAAGTGTTTGCGGCTGGTGGAATCAGACAGAGTCGTACGAAATGATGTGAGATGAAGTGTATATTATTCAACTACGGCTTAGTCAAGCCTGTCTCATACAGGTGATTCAGGTTTGAATGAGTATTGGAACAGACTCGCCTGGATAGTTTGATGAGGAGATCGTATACAGGTTATTCCTCTCTTTTTCCAAGAATGCCTTCCCAATCTCGTCCCAGATGGATGGTATCATACGGTGGAGCTTTGTGACTGTATTCGTTAAATGGTATCGGTGCCCCCTTCGGTACAGCAGTTGTAGGTCCTAGTACACGACCAAACCGAGTGGTAGGAGTATAATATGCCAAAGCAATTTCTCCTATATTGCGAGGGAGACTTCTATAATGAAATATGTAGTCAGGAGAAGCAGAAAAGAAGGCCTAAAAAGATAGAGAGACTATTTCAAAATAGAACCCCTAAGCGCTATATATGGTAAGTGCTTTTTCACAAACTCTCACTAAGAGAAATTGAGTAATCTTATGAATCAAGAAAATAACCTACCGGTATGTGGTGAGTGGCCTTGACGTTTTCTGATGTGTTCAGAGTGTGAACATCGACTATGGAATGTGGATAAAATCCAATCGAGAATATTTCTCACACTGTCATAGGGATGAGGAAATTCAGTATTCACAATTTCCGTGCAAAATAGATTCAATGAAAATTCCACTCCAAATGAGTGATTATACTTATGTCTTTCAATAAGCATCAACTAGAATCCAAATTTTAACTGTCGACGGTTCCTGAAAAGCCAAACTCATTTCTTTTCATTCACGCTTGGATTGTTTTTCCTTCATTTTTTTTCATTCCTTTTTTTTTGTAACACCTGGTGTCAATGCTAAAGTCCGGTCTACACCAGTAATAATTGCCCGTATTATTAGTGTAACGATTAAGGGTAATACTTATCATCACCATTAATGATTGGTAAACGAAAGTATGCCAGCGGAGGAGTCAATGAATTTTGATTGTTGACTTCTATCAATATTTTGAAGATACCACTATTTTTCTCATTGCTTCTTAAGGCACCTTCCATCTCGGATAAATCAGAGAGGCCTCTATGGAAGAAGAAAGAGGGGTAGATGGCTCTAAGTCGTTACCAGAAAGGAGCAAATATTGTACCCCATGTACTGAAAGACCAATAAAGAATAAACTTTGCAATGTGTACGTTATTGCGAGAATGTAACACTGCAATAAGTATTGGGTAAAATCGAACCGTAACACGACAGAGCCAAATTTCGGTGAAGGCCTAGGGCTCACCATAAAGAATGAAAATTCAGAAGTACTCAAAAATCCCATGTGTACTAAAAAAGTTATTCGCGTCAAATGTCAAATTTTCAGGTTTTTTAATTTTTCTCGAAAACGGTGAGTTGAATCAGAAAAATACCTCAGACCAACGTTGTAGATCTCGGAATTCTCTAGAGAAATAATCTCAATAAATTTTCATCATCGTTCCTGAGAACTTTTACTTTTGATCTATCTTTCACTTTTACTTTAAGAAAGTTCTCATAATACTAATCAATGGAGGCGTTCATACATGAAATGTTGAAGTAAAAGTGTATTTGTATTGTATTGTATAAAACTGTCCTGTATGAAAACTTCCGTTGATTAGCATAGTGAGAACTTTCTCAAAATACCTGAAATATGAATTAAAATTAAAAGTTATTTTCTGATAGGTGTTGGTCCTTCAACCTACTACTGTGTAGGTCTGAACAAATTGTTCATTTGGAATATATATTTTTTTAATTTATGAGGTTCCTCATTTGATTTTCCCAAGGGTAAAACTAATACCAGGATATTTTCAATTCACGAATTCATAAAGTTCATGAATATACGAAATGAGACCCACTTTTCAACATGGGGCACTTATATTGTCATTCAGTTTTTGACAAAGATGTCTCTTTCGGGTACTTCTCCACAAAAGCAATTCATAAGACATTAGAAAAAAATATATTTCTAGGTAAGTGAGGCATACAAGTTTCCATAGGAACTTTTGGTCCAGACAGACCATAGCACAGGATTTCGAAAACTGTCAGGTGCTTGTTGTTACAACTCACATTGATTTGAGTAAACCGAATTTCTCGAGTCCGAAATGACATAGAAGAATCATGCTCAACATTCAAGAAATCTTGTAGGAGGCATTGAATAAAAGAAAATAAAAAAAAACTTTTATATGAGCAGATATATTTTCGAGACATAGTGCTCGACCTATCTTCTATCAGAAGCATGGTCATTAAAATCAGTAACATTTATGCTAAGAGCCTTTTAGCCCCTCGGGGGAAATGAAGATTGAAATGATTATTTATTCCTTCGGAATCACATTCGGGTAAATAGAAATACACCCATATTTAGCCTAATTATGTGACATAAAATAAGGAATGTCATTGTCAAAATACAAATCTCAAACGGTGTGACTACCAATTCCTAACAGGTAAATCATTCAATAATTTATTATAGCCATCAAAATGAAAAAATATATAATTTTTCCATTGGTATTTCGGTAAAATAGGCTTAATTATTTATGTTACCAAAATTAATTGCTTTAATCTTCCACAAGTTCTTCGAAACATTCAACAATATTCCATACAGATTTTTTGTGCATGTGCTTTATAATTTCATGCAGAAATTTCATCGTATATGTTCTGGGGTGTAAACAGTGTGAAAAATACTTTGAGTGTAGTAGTAGCAGTCTCCATCTATTTTAAATCCATAGCAAGTGTGAGTAAGCTGTAAGCGAGCTTGATAGCCTGAAAAGAAGAAGAAGATTATAATTTTCCCAATGTTTCATTCATTTTCCTCTCACGGCTAACATAAAAGGGTAGCTCAATTCACATAATCCGGGACAAGACACTTTCATGGGCTTGGCAGTAATGGGTAGAATGATGAGAAGGGTATCTCTGTTTTTTTTATTCCAGTCCTGCCATGGCATATCGCAAAGGAGGCTGTGAGTTCTATTCGTCTGAAAACAAATAATGAGGAATGATGAGAGGATCACATGTTACATGTTAAAATTATAAATTTGAAATGCACGTGAATGATGAAATCCAAATAGTTTTCATTTTGTATTTTCGATCACTTTCTATATCTTTGAACTTGTGGTTTTCATGGCGAACTATTCTAGTACACTCTAAGATACAGAAGTCAATGAATTTGAAAATGAACTTCAGTTATAATTGCTCGAACTCCCTGAATATTGGGGTTCATTGTAGATTGTCATAAAATTAAGCAATATTCGAAAAAATCATAATTTATGTATCGACTGATCATTCTTCTGTGCGTTTTGTTAAAATATCACGGTGAAAACGTATCACTTCGAGAACGAAACAATCCTCATGACTTCTGAAAATATAATATTTTGATAATTCATTCGAATTTTATGTTTAATTTCAAAAAATTTCAGGCCTTTGAATGGGAATATTCAATACTATTTCAGCTTTGTGCCATGCTGCAATCACCAACAGCCCGAGATGTGAAACATTGTCCATGGAGTCGTAAAATGAGTTAACGATGTCGTGGTAGTCACTATGAGAGAGGTGTTCGAAAAAAAATTCATCATCCTGTCTATTACAGAGTCTTATAAGGAAAAAACATATAGCATATTTTGATCGTCAGAACGAATTCAAGAATTCTGAAACATCTAGTGAAAAAACAAGCTATCACTTTCAAATAACAGTTCTGAATTGATGAATATCGAAGGGAAGAAACAAAAAATGCGTAGTTTTTCCAAGCTTTCCTAATTCTCTATGCCATCAGCAGGGACTACAATATGGAAACGTCGAATAAGACATAACATTCAATACATTGTCAGTACTTCTTTGATGATAATGTTTGAATATATGCTCATTCGTTGAAAAACAACGTATTTGTTCTGATATCGTTACTAATATATCAGGAAACTTACATTTCAGATGTATAAAAGCACAATTGATCGAAAAAAAAAGATAATGTACATAGACATAGAGTGATGGAAAAATCATTTTTTTATTCCAAAACAAAGAAAAAATATAATATGACAAGTGAAGTTGGAGTAGGAAACTAGTCCTATATGATATTCCGGAATAGTAGTGAAATTCTAATTCACGAATCGAACGCATATCGTCGAGCCGGTCACATCCATTCCATAAGATTTTTTACGGGCGTTTGCTAGACTTTAGCCTTCAACAGCACTAAATCAGACGCAAACGATGGTATGAAATCGAACAAGGAACTGAATGAGAGCCAAACCTAAATATTCCTGGAAAAATATAGCGTGTAACGCTCATGAAGGAGTCTCATCCAAAGTAGCTGAAATCACTCATTTCAAGAAGACAGAAATCTCAAATTGTAGACTAAGAGACAGATATATTGAAGTGTTCTACAAGTGTTCATAATGAAAAGAGCATACGTTCAATAGGCTGATTTCGGACGACTTTTTATTTTATCATTTTCCTCTGATCTCAGAAGGTAGAGCATTGAAAAAGAGAAGAACCTTCAATAATCTTGGGAGTTTCGTAAGCATTCCAATTCTCATTCACGGACTGTTTCATTCTCGAGTGAACAGCATAACTTTTATGTTATTACATTGAAACGATTTTTTTTTTCATTTCTTCGGATGCATATAAAATGTATATCTACTTTCTTGAAATTGGTTGGGAAGTCGAAAGAGCCACTGCGGAGAGATTATAAGTACTGAAATATACACTTGACATGCAAACATGAATGACTTAGTGTAACTGTACTATTATCCATCCACTAACTGATTTGGAACATATACCTCATTAATCAGAAATTGTCCACAATGAAACATAAGTATTATCGTTGAGCAGCCGACCACTAGCCCTATGATTGCTCTGGGAATAAGTGAAAAGTACACATCCTGAAAACGAATAAACTATATTAGAATAAAGAATGTAGCTGTCATATTTACAGTCAGTAGTGACAGTTTTGCCAGAGTGTATACCAAAGTAGCAAGAAAATCTTCGAAACAATAATAAAATATATGTTGCGAATATTCATCAACTAGTTGATAACTTATTAATAAATCATTAATAAAAGTATTGAATTTTCATCGAATATATTCTTTAGCTTCATTCCTGAATATCGCTGGAAGATGTTTTCAATCTGTTTTTGATCAACTTCAATTCTACTTTGAAACTTTCAAAAGTATTACTCTCTAAATGTTCCCTTGGGTTCGTCGATTAAAACACCAAACAACACTAAACTTCTTTTATTATAACTCTCTATCACAATACAATACAACACAATCACTTAAATCGCTCCGATAACTTTCCAATGCTCGGTACTAAACTCTCTGTACTAAAAATTCTACACCTTCGCATTAAGCAATAACAAAACTCTTTCCACTTAGCTCTACTAAAGTCTCGTCACTTAGCTCTGAATAAAACTGCCGAATCACTAACTCTCCAAATAAAAACTTCGTTTCGTAACTAACTCTCTGACTAACTAACTCTGCCCGCGGCGAAGTCTGTCCCGTATATATACGTCTGCGTACCTATCGAGAATCCTCGAGAGAAGCCCCGATGACGTGTCTCGAATTCTCCAGGCGGCATTTACGGTTCCAGGAAAATGACGTTCGCTTGGACGCGATTCCTCATCTTTTTTACGATCTCGTCAGGACCGGCGTTAGGAGAGCGCTAGTGGAATCGTAACATTATCCCCCTCTCAATTTTGATCGTCCCGATAAAACAATATCTCGTTATTCCTTCTCTAACATTTTAGTCTCTCTAGGTGTACGACTTTCATTTTTGTTCCAGGCTTACGTTGAACACTGTACACCACATCATTCATCCTACGACGGGGGTTACACAGCCACACTCGATCTTCTTCTTGAAATCCGCCAGTATTTGCCTCCCGATAGTGCCGCACCTTCCTCCTGTCAATGCGCTCTAGCATCTCTTGTAGCTTAGGGAATAGAACTCTTCTTGATGGATGTTGAATCAAGTGGACTTGGCCACTGTTGACTTCTTGTTTGAACAAGTCAGCCCTTCCAGTTGTTTTCATCTCGGATATGTCACTTGTGCCTCCAGCGCGACACCTGGCGGCTCTCACAGGAATGGCTGGTTTTGTCTTCACCCGGGCTTGTCCAAAACCCGATTTGTTGGTGGAATCATCCGATGGCCGGGCGATGCATTCAAGGTCATTATTCACTGTAACACGAGCTAATTCCTTTGATAGTGCAGGGATTCTCGCAGTTTCCATTAATCGCGGTTTCACAGGCATTGCCCTTTCTGCTGGAGTTGTAAGGACAAATTCTTCTCCTCCGAACCTTATAATCTTTTGCTCATTGTCGAATGAAATTCCATGGTCACTGATCAAGTCCATTCCGAGTATGACTTCATCTTCTATGTCTGCGACGTAAACTGTATCTGTGATGGTGAGTCGCCCAAAAATCAACGTAATTTCAGCCTCTCCTCGAATAGGTGCGTTTTCACCAGTGGCTGTCCGAAGCACGACGTTAGATGAAATAGGCTTCACGTTTCCAGGCCGAAGGATGTCGCTGCGTACCAAGGAAACTGCAGCACCGGTGTCTATGGTGCATATTACATCCATTTTACTCAGTTTCCCTGGAATGGTGAGGCTCTCAGATGTTCTTTTTAGCCTGTTAACACAGATGACCCTCAGTGACCTTGACCTCGCAGGTGATTGTGATCTTGGCAGCGTCCTGGCAGGTGAGTTGGATTTTGGTGGCATTCTCACCTTGCAATCTTTCATGAAATGCCCTGATCTTCCACATCTATAACATTTTCTCTGTATCATTCTCTTCCAGCAGTCTTTTATGAAATACCCCGGCCTTCTACAGCTATAGCAGATCCTCTGCGAAATTTCACCCAACAGTCTTTTAAATATGAGATGTCCTGGTTTTCCACATCTATAGCATGTCCTCTTCTTCTGGGTGCTGATGCCACTTATCATTGATTTGATTTCTTCCAGAACCTTCTCGACTGAACTATTTGCTGTGCCAAATCGTTGTTCCGGTTCTTCTATTGAAACTGCACGCACTTTCGGCCTTGACGTGTTGAAGGCCGCCTCCACTTCCAAAGAGCGAACCAAAGCATCGCTACTTCTCTTGAAACTCGTCAATCGTAAAGTTCTTTGTATTTCTGGGTCTCTCAGTCCGTCTATAAATATCAGCACAGCCAACTGCTCCTTGAAATCTCCGGGTGCTTCTGGATATGCCAGCTGACATCTTGTCCTCCATCGTATCGTAAGATGTACTTCTCGTATTCACCATGAATTGTTGTTACTTACCAGCAAAAATTCCACTTCCGACACCACTGTTACGATTTTTCCTTACAAAATCCCACTTCTGACACCACTGTTACGATTTTACCTTGGGTTCGTCGATTAAAACACCAAACAACACCAAACTTCTTTTATTATAACTCTCTATCACAATACAATACAACACAATCACTTAAATAGCTCCGATAACTTTCCAATGCTCGGTACTAAACTCTCTGTACTAAAAATTCTACTCCTTCGCACTTAGCAATAACAAAACTCTTTCCACTTAGCTCTACTAAACTCTCGTCACTTAGCTCTGAATAAAACTGCCGAATCACTAACTCTCCGAATAAAAACTTCGTCTCGTCTTCGTCTTCGAACTAATTCTCTGACTAACTGACTCTGCCCGCGGCGAAGTCTGTCCCGTATATATACGTCTGCGTAGCTATCGAGAATCCTCGAGAAAAGCCCCGATGACGTGTCTCGAATTCTCCAGGCGGCATTTACGGTTCCAGGAAGATGACGTTCGCTACGACGCGATTCCTCATATTGTTTACGATCTCGTCAGGGCCGGCCTTAGGAGAGCGCTAGGAGAGCGCTAGCGGAATCGTAACAATATAATTAGATAATAATCAAACTTCATGTTATTGATTTCGAATATTCATTGCATATACGTTGAATCTTCATTTTGAGATATTTTGAAGATGTTTCGATTATTCTTTCCTTAAGTTCTGGATCTTCATTGAATATTTATAATTTATTTTTTCCGCATATATTTCGAGAATATTTTCAATTTTCCCCAAATGAATTTCGAATAATCATTGCATATATGTTGAATATTTATTTTGAATATTCTGAAGATGTTTCGATCCAGGTTTGTATCAGTTTTGAATCTTCTATGAACAATTATCAATTCTTCATTTCTGAATATATCTTGAGGATATTTTAAAACTTCATCTGATCAATTTTGATTATTATTTGCATACTCGTATGTTGAACATCAATTTAAAAATTTTCTGAGTATGTTGTTAAACCCTTTTTCAATAAACTTTTAATATTCTTCCACCAATTTCGAATATTGATAATTCAAAAACCTATTTCTATCGAACATTCCTCGAATTTTCAGTTCATACTCTCTAAATCTTTTTGTATATTTGAGAAAATTCTGACTCTTTTTTTGAACAATTATCAATCATTATTATTGAATTTATTTCAAACTATTTTAAACCTTTCTTCGAAAATTCATTGATTACTTTTTGAATCTACTGGAACTGTTTTGAAGACTTTGGGAATCTTCTCTGGTAAAACTTTGTCCTTTATTAAATACATTCTTGATTTTTCAATTGAAAATTTAATTTCGTAGATGTTTAACCTTATAATTAATTCTGAATTTGCATTGAAACCAAAATGATTTGAAAATATATTCAGAAATATTGATTTGCGGAATGTTGTCTCAAATAAGCATTGAATATATTGTCGTAAATATTCCTCGAAAATACCCCCGGGGGTGGAGAGAAGAGCACCAATTGCCAGCCCTACGTGCCTATTGTACAAAGCACGATATTCTCTAATCATTCCACTGCCACTTCAGTCAACAGTTGAGTCGGAACATTTATCACCAACATTTTATAAATTAGTCGAAGACTGAAGGTACAAATATTGACTGCAAAATCAAGACTGTTTGAACCTCATAATAAATTCTGCAAATGAATTGAAATGATTCAAAAGTATATTCAGAAATATTGATTTGCGAAATGATACATCAAGTCAGCATTGAATATTTTGTTGTAAATATTCGTAGAAAGTACCGCTGGGGAGTGGGTGGGGGGATACTTGAAAGGTCATCGGATATTATTAATTAAAGAAAAATGAAAATTTTTGAAAACACCAATCATTCACTTTGAATTTCATGAGTTATCGATGTCTTATTTGAAGACTGAAAGTGGTTACTCTGAATGAAAAATGCAGATATAAAATATATCGAATACATTTGCAGTCGAAAGTCGAAAGCTACGGACATCCAAATCCGAGACCACTGCCATCAAGCCCGCATTTCGCCAAAAACAGGAATATTCTCAAATGAATTGAAGGTTGTAGAAGGTGCGCAGAACATATCAAACTTATCTGTATTCTAATGAAACAAACAATGCCCTTACCCCAAATAAAAGATATAACACAGTAACGAGTATAATTTCTCCAACCATTAAAACTCCTACCGCTGCAAATTTTTCAAAGGGGCGCAAATAGGTTCTTACGAGTCTGAAATAGAAAGTATATTGAGAAACCCTTTTGAAAAATCATTTAAATGAACTGGAAGCCATTGAAATAGTAAATACTGAAACTGCTAATTAAACAGATATAGCGAGATATATTGTAAGAGTATTGGAAGAGACAAATGATAATAATTAACTAAAATGTAGCAAAGGATTTTAATTGAAACGTACTACCAAATCTGAGATAATAACAGACGCCATAAAGAACTGTTGTGCAGGGTACAATCAAATGAATCTAAAAGATATTTGAAAACTTCACAAAATGAATTGACCTGTCCCAATAAAATTGATGAAAATTTTTCATAGTTTTTCGAGTTGTTAACCTACCCGATCCGAACAATAATAAGTCTTAAATCTGAAAAAATAATATTGGAATATATACAAGTGCAAAAGGGCAAATTTCTCATCTACCCCAAAATGTTTCTGGGTTAATTCAAAACAGCTCCAGTTGGCTGTTGACCTGTCTTTCCGAAAAATATGGGAAACAACGAATTATGCCAGGTTCATCAACAGAGCTTTTACTTTGTACCCTTTTTGTTACAAAGTTGTCTCAATACTAATCAATGGGGATGGATTTCTCTTCTCGTTGATCAACATTGCGACAACTCTCTCAGGGTGAAAGTAAAAGAGTAGGAGTTTGGTCAATAAACCAGGCAT
Source organism: Zygogramma bicolorata (assembly GCA_032362365.1). Classification (NCBI taxonomy): domain Eukaryota; kingdom Metazoa; phylum Arthropoda; class Insecta; order Coleoptera; family Chrysomelidae; genus Zygogramma; species Zygogramma bicolorata. The sequence goes on from JAVJAQ010002294.1 coordinate 969,368, forward strand.
CAAAAAAAGTGTGAGCCACAGAACACAGGCATAATATAAGAGTTGTAACAGCAACCTATCCTCGTGAAATTTGGAAGCTTAGGGAAATAGTCATATCACTTTATTGTGTATTTATTTTTTAATTACTAATTACATGGCAGTGTACATCATGTCCAGGCGGGCATAAATTACACTTCACGGCGCCTGCAAGGGTCACAAAGTTAAAAAACTTTTCTACATCTGACGACACACAAAATTTGGGGCAAGAAGCCATCGGCTTGATATAATCGTCCCCCTCAGGGCATGAGCATTTACTTCATATCCTTGGAACTCAATAACTATTTTACCCTGTTCTACAACAGTCAAAAGTATCAAACAAATTGAATATGTGTTAGTGAACGTATATACATATATATATATATATATATATATATATATATATATATATATATATATATATATATATATATATATATATATATATATATATATATATATATATATATATGTGTGGGTCAGCATGAAGATTCTCACGGACAAAGTATGATGAGTTGTTCAAATGAGACTTTGCCGAAACGTTGTGACAATTTTTCTTTAGGGGATCAAAACCACAGAACACGGAATGAATATATAGAACTTCCGGTTGAACCGCGTCTGGAATCGTTCTTTTGTCGGCAGCTCCCACTCGGGAGCCATTCTCAAGACTTCTTGACTTGGTGGTTTTATACTTGCTGAATTATATGAAGGAATGAGAAATTTGTTATGAAGGCATTGGCAGATTTTTTTTATATTTGTATAGATTCATTATATTTCATTGAATTGTTATATTTGATGTTTATAAACTATTTACTAACTTACGTTCTCCATTTATTGTGCTGCTGGACAAAATAGGATATGTTCTGGTACACTAGGCTTTGGTAGTTGACATCGTGAACAAACTTGTCTTTCACCAAAAGTCTCATATTTTCAAGGTGTTCGTGAATAAGATAAAGCTGGTATTCGAATAGGCAAGTTAAATATAGAAATAAGGACATCATATTGGCAGAAGACAAACCAGTCGCTATCATAGCCAATATGGTAGTGAGAGAGAAAACCCCGTAACAACCACCAAAATATTCTTCTAGAATCCATATTGTACATATATTCTTATCATCATCTTTTGTAATTGGATAACTACAACAATTGGCCAATACAAGAGCTACGGCTCCAAACGAACAAAGTCTTTTCATCCGAATATTCTTTCTTGATATTTTTGACGATATTTCTTCCGTGATTGATTTCAATGGGTTGCATAGTTTTGAAAACTTTGGTTCTATTCCATCCAATAAAATATCTGTGAAAATGCTGGAACTCAAACTAATTATTCCCTGAAATGTAATATTATGGAAAACTATAGAACGAATACAAACGTGTGAAAGAAGTAGCAGAAAAATTTTTTGCAAACACTAGGTATTTGTTAAAATGATAGTTTTGAACGAAAGAGCTCTTGGTGGAATGATGCCTTCTCTGCTTCCCAATACAAAGATCGTACCGGATGGTCCCAATATTGAGATGCCAACGTCTCTAGCCCAAATTTTAACTCATTGTGTGTACTGCATATGAGGCTCAATTTTTCAGTGTAGAATCTCAGGAGCCCAATATCGAGAATTTTGCATATTCACTTGTTTACGGGCCTACGTTATTTTGCGGTCGCTCACGGATACGTTGAAGATCAACGTGCGTAATCCGAGGAATATACGAATCACACCGATGTGTTGCGAATGACCAAATTTTGAAACTTCATTTGGCGAGGGAGGTATATGGCCATTATCCCTATCAAGATCCGAAGAGATGGATTCTAAAAAAAGGCTGGATTTAAACAGATCCGAAATTCGATCGTACGACGATCAGAAAGCTTTCTGATTGGTCTAAATTTCGGATCTGTCTGAATCCAGCCTAATTCAGATCAATATGATCCAAATTACGGGAAAAAGTATCAGCATCAAAACTCTCGAAGAGATGATTTGAAATTTGGTAAAGAAACATTCAGCTTAGATTGAATAATTATTAAGTGATTGAGAATGCAGTTTCTTCAATATTCTAGATTCAAGTACCTACAGTTCCCATCAATAGGAATCAACTTTCTTCAACTTGAAAGTAGAATTCAATATGAATAGTAAAATATTTCTTGGTAGGTATCTGATTATGATTTCCAGAAACTATACAAATGCCCAATTACATTGTTTGGCTAGAAGCCGATTGTAGATTCCCAATTCTGCGGTGGCCTATTGATTTTTGAATATCACTATAATCTAGATCATTGAAAAATATTCAAGAATGAGACCAATAATAATGCAATTATAGTGCAAATCAAAATTCTTCAATAGACCATATTTCTCGAAGATATTTCAGAAAATTTCATGGTGTATATTCATATTCTTCTATGTTGTCGATTATTTCCAATAACCATTGCAATATTCACTGGAGTTCTATTTCATTACTACTCTAAATCGCTATTCAATCCATAGCGATGTTTCTATAGTACCTTGAAGCTTTGAAGGTACCGCCTTCCGAGCTCAAGTGTTTTCATTTGAATAAAATTGTATAAATTTAATTTTATTCATAAAAAAACAATATAATATTCAATAAAAAATACAGACATCCTGATTCTATTAAAGGTACCATGTACTATTCTCAGACTCTTTGTTTCGAAGAACATTTTCATTCAGGAGTCATCCTCACAAACGTCCTATTAACCCTCCGTTAGTCGCGCATAGGTCCAGCGGACCTATGCGATTGTGTTTTTCCTTTATTTAATTATCGAATTAAGATATCGTGTTGGGTCTTTATGACATTGTTAAATAGTTTAATTAAATTTGTTTGACAAAGCCGCACTCCGATAGGTATCGAAATTCCCCAGTTAATAACATCTAAATGGAGGGATGTACAGTTGTAGGTCCGTGGGACCTATAGCGCCCACTTGCGTTATTGTAATTCTGATAATTGTGACAGTTACTGTTTACTGCTCCGTACATTCCGTACGTGGTTGTGAGTTTTTTTCCTGTGAATATTTGTGTGAGAGTTTATTTATTATTACCAGTGAGTATTTGAATGAATTTTGAAACGAAAGAAAATATTGCAGATCCTGTTACACAGAAACCAAAAACAATGTAAAAGTAAATACTCATGTGAGAAGTGGAATAAATGTTTACGTTTGCGCCCACATATCAAAAAAATGTGCCAGGAATGTATTGAAAAAACTTCTAGAGAAGAAGTAGATGCAGAATAAAATTTTGACTGTACGTTGTGCCTTGAATAAATATCTTTGTACCAAAATTTTCGTTTTTCTCTCTGGTTTATTGATTATATGTAATGATCTCATATCAATTAGAAATAATGGTGACCTTAACTGAAAATTTGGATGCTTTTTCAAATAGTATACCATAAGCAATATCTTTATATTAATAAATTTAGACATTCTACGTCGTAGTTTGATGGAATACATCGACAATGTAATATTAGGCTTTAGGTCCGCCGGACCTAGCGCGCCTAACCGCGTTACGTTAAGCGGCGCGCCTAACGAAAGGTTAATCCACGGTTATTGTGCAGCGATGAAAATGCTCACAAATGGAGTAACAATATGTCATGTATGGTAGCGACTTCAACTCACTTTCATGAAAACTCGTAAACGTTATATTTCGTACGTTAACGTGCGCTTTCTGAAATTATACTATGACTCTTCCTGAAGTTGTCCCTCACGTGATTTCGGGACTACTTTTCCAAATTTTTCAGGGTTAATCGTATGATTTGACAATCAGGGTACTTATTGTTGAAAATTTCACGAACTTGTATGTGGGACCGCCCACCATAATCGATCATCACTTCTACGTACCATTTAACTCAATTCTAGAACACGTTGACAAGAAAATAGGTATCGGTAGTGTAGTGGTTAGCACATTCGCCTTTCAAGCGGAAGACCGGGGTTCGATTCCCCGTCGGGCCACCGTGCTGGGAAATCGCACGTTAAAAGGTGAGGCCTCGTTGATCCATTGCTCGCACAAGTTTCGACTTCTGAGGGTTGACGTTTGTCAGCTGGCTATCTGTATCTGTAGAGTAGGAAGGGTGAGTATAGACCCACAGCACTTAGGCCACTTATGGCCCATTGTACATCCTCCCAAGGAGTCGCCCTCCTAGGACATTGTCCAACCTGCCTTATCCAGGAAGGAGGACAGATCTCCAAGGAACATCTCCTTAATATCGGCAGGTGTAGGCCAAGACTCACCGAACACACACTCTCTTCCCGACGATAGCTCCAGACATTCACATAAGACATGCCTGACAGTTTCATCTTCCTGTTCACACATCCTGCATAGAGGTGTGTCCACTAGCCCCATAATATGGAGGTGTTTCCTTAGTTGACAGTGTCCAGTCAGGAATCCCACTGTTAAACGGAGGTTCTTCCTGGTCATCGCCAAATATTTATTCGGGTCCAGCTTCTCAGGGTCGCCCAAGGTGATCCTGGCAAAACTGCATCCTTTGGTTTCATCCCATCTCTTGAGGGATTGAGTATGGGTGTAACGTTTGGCTAGTTCCGCGAAGTCGTCAGGCCATGGGTGTCACCTGGTCCCAAAATTTTCAGTCCAGCCGCCATCCTGGCCAAAGAGTCAGCAATGCGGTTACCTTTGCTCCTGTCGTGCCCTTTCACCCACCTTAGTACGATATTATTTTCTACCGAGGCGTTAGCTAAATCTTTGTGGCACTCTAGTGCTAACCTTGAGATAAAACGTTGTCTATTCAAGGTTAGTAACCTTGCTAACGGAAACGACCAATTTCAGAACAAGCAACGAACAATATACTAGGGTTTGATCATGAGTGATTTCAATATTGAAATGGATTTTGTCAACTTGATTTTCATTTGTAGAAATGAATCAATGGCTTGAACAAAAAATTTGTAGGGAAGAATCAAATTGAATGGGTTTGAAAACATGTTTACGATCTGGAAACATTTTCAAATCTTCGAAGATTCTCCAGAGAGATTTTCATGCGGAGATTTGAATAACTTCTCTGAAGTGTCACACCTATACCGTTAGGTGGCTTCACATACATTTCGCTTACTCTTCATGAGAATATCCTTTTGAATGCTCTGAGATTTCCCATAGTGTTTACGATCAAGGATTGTCTGCCCAACGCTGATGAGTCCCACAGGCCTGAACAAAACTGTCCCTCGGTTGACACTTTGCATCCTATTCGAATTGGGAAACATTGAAGGATTCATTCATTTTTCAATAGAATTGTATCAGTTATCGCAGTCTGAGGTAATGCGTGAACTCTTCGTTTCCTTTCAAGCTCTCGAACTTTAATTGATTCTTTTTCTGGAACGCTACATATAATTGATTTGAGATACAGAATACAATATTTGTTAATACCACCATGAAAAATATTTCATACTTGTATTATTGATTTCGACGTGAATATCTTTTTACCTATTTATGTTGTATACAGTTTTTACATTATTTACCATTTTGATGGAAAAATGATGTTCTATTATCTCATTTCTGTATAATCTCAACATTTCGTAAGTTGAGCCACTGAATATTGTATTTTGTGTCTCAAATCATGTTCAATTATGTAACGTTCCTGAAGGAGAGCCTATGTATTTATATATATATATATATATATATATATATATATTGTTGTTGAGTTCGGGTTGAACCGCGTCTGGAGTTTTGTTCTCGACGTTTCGGCTCCGATTTTGAAGCCATTTTCAAGAGGTAAATGTGACTTCACGCTGAGGTCTCAATCTGCCTACTCCTCAGGTGTTGTCACAGGGGGCAAGGGTTTGTGACTTGACGCCGTGGCCTCAATCTGCCTACTCCCCAGGTCTCGTCACGAGTTCTTTCTAAGGTCTCAATCTGCCTACTCCTTAGATCGAACTGAGGTATCGAGGGATGTTGGGTAGTATTTATAGCAGCGGGTGCTATTAAAGGACCGTCGGATGTCTTGGTGGGGACTGGGCATCTGGAAATTAGGGGTTTCCATGCAGTTGGAAGTCTCTGGCCGTCGTCACGTTTATTTAAGCAGGAAGGTCGCTTCTCGATTTCGATGGCCTCGCGAATTATACGAGCTTGTAGTGTTTTTGCTGTGGCGATGGTCTTAGTGTTCGCAAAGTCTATGTTGTGTCCTGTCTCTTGATGATGTTTGGACAGAGCTGAAGATGGGTCTGATTTTCGGACAGCAAGTTGATGTTCGTATACTCTACTTGTCACGCGTCTGTTGGTTTGGCCTATATATGTTCTATGGCAATCAGAACATGGTATTTCATATATACCCTGTGATTCGTTGACAATTTTGTCCTTGGGGGAGCGGAGGAATGTGGAGAAGGAGTCATTGGTTTTTGTGATGAGGACATCTAGGTCTACACGGTCTACAGGAAACCAACACACACAAACCGATACCTTAACGCAAACTCCCACCATCATCCGGCACAAACCAATTCCGTTGTGAATTCCCTCATCCACAGATCCATCAACCTCACAGACCTCCACAACAAACCACAGGAACTAGCCCAACTCAAATCAGCCCTTCTTCAAAATGGATTCACAGACCATCAAATTGACAGATCCATCCGCCGCCATCAAACTTCTCATTCCATTCCCAGAGACCCAACAGACAACAACGTTCCCCACAAAGCTTTTCTTCCCTACATTAAAGGTGTTACTGACAAAATCAGCCGAATCCTCAAAAAACAGGACATAAAAACGATATTTACAGCCAGCAATAAAATCTCCACATTCCTCCGCTCCCCCAAGGACAAAATTGTCAACGAATCACACCATGTTCTGATTGCCATAGAACATATATAGGCCAGACCAACAGACGCGTTACAAGTAGAGTATACGAACATCAACTTGCTGTCCGAAAATCAGACCCATCTTCAGCTCTGTCCAAACATCATCAAGAGACAGGACACAACATAGACTTTGCGAACACTAAGACCATCGCCACAGCAAAAACACTACAAGCTCGTATAATTCGCGAGGCCATCGAAATCGAGAAGCGACCTTCCTGCTTGAATAAACGTGACGACGGCCAGAGACTTCCAACTGCATGGAAACCCCTAATTTCCAGATGCCCAGTCCCCACCAAGACATCCGACGGTCCTTCAGTAGCACTCGCTGCTATAAATACTACCCAACATCCCTCGATACCTCAGTTCGATCTAGGAAGTGGGCAGATTGAGACCTTAGAAAGAACTCGTGAGGAGACCTGGGGAGTAGGCAGATTGAGGCCCCGGCGTCAAGTCACAAACCCTTGCCCCCTGTGACAACACCTGATATCATCTATGTCTATGGATCCATTTTCTATTTGACTTTTGTGAAGTTTATCGTATACTCCACCTATCACTTACAGTTGATTGTATAAGAACTCCAGTTATACACGGACGATATTGTTCTCCACCAAAGAAGATTTTATAAGTGATGATAGCTTCAATTAGTACTTGATACAGAAAAACAGCTAAACAGTACCACCGGAAATTACAATTCCTACCAGGCGTGATTGATTTGATATAGTTTTTCAAAAATTCCGCAGGATTTTCTGAAAAAAATCATAGATAAACATATATTATCAGCTGCAATAAGGTGATTAAAACCTGTCATATATACTTCATGACTATCTGGAACCATTATGATTCCTGTGCGACTTCTGATCTTTACTTAGAATATTACAGAATCGGTCTGAGGGAAGGACGGAAATTACCCTATTTTATATAAACCCATCAGCTATAATGCCTTAGAATAAATGGGTATTAGCTTTTCGATCATTACCAGTATCAACCATTTCTGACATGGAATGGTTCAATATTGACTCAACCTATTTGTTGATCCATAATCGATAAATACTAAACGGACGCATATATTCAATTATATCACATATAGATTGAGTGATGAGCGCCCATTATCTTTCAAAGTATTGCATTACAGTATTCGCTTCTTTCTTTCAAATCATCTATGGAAAGGATTTTATGTTCAGTTTCTCGAGAAAATATATACCTTTCTTGATTCGGCTGAGGGATAGGTCATAATCCCACCAAACAGACTCGTTATGCACATCATAAATCAGAGCTTGTTCACTTATAATTCTGTTTACAATGATCTTTTCATCTTGATATTTTCGTATCTGAAAGTATTACAATTCAAACTGTACAAAACAATTATCGTTGTTAATACGAAACACGTCTTCTATCAAATCTGTTTATGAATGATAATGCAAAATGGGAAGTAGATTGGACCAAGGCATCAAGTTGTCCCGTTGTCTCATACTAATTAATTTTGTCCCCGTTTTCCTCTCCTTAGGGATGCCTACGTCATACAAAGAACAACACCCCCTCCAAATGTCAGGTGTCTACGATCAGCGGTTTAGGCTGTGCGATGATCCGTCAGTCAGTTATTTAGGACAAAGCATTTTATCAGGGGCGTAGCTACCGCCGTATCAATTATACGGGGCCCCCAACGTGCGTAAGCAAAAATTAATAAAAACTTCCCAATTTTATTTTACTTCTGAAATGACAAGATTGAAAACAAAACACTATATCGGTTATTATCGTTGGCTGCGGGATGTCCCCCATTTCAGTCATATACTTCAACGGGGATGCCCCCGTAAAATAATACGTCCAATCTGCATATGAACCACGGAGAGCACTGTTTAATTCAATTGTGCATTACTTTGTAATACAATACAAACAATTTTTTCTCCTGATTGAATAGGGTTAATAGAGATTTATAAAAAACAATGTGTGAAAGGAAAAGGGATTATCCCAGCGGAGCTACGAAAAGAAAAAAGAAACAGAAAATAAAAGAGGTCATAAAAAAAGTGCCCAAAATGCCTTCATTTTTTCAGACACCTTCCGTAAGTGATTGCAAAGGTAAGTATCATCCCTAAGTAAGAATTTTACTATCCAACCCATTTATCTCATCTACCTGGGGGATTACTATTAATATTTTTGCGATAGCGATTGAGTTTTCGATGATTGTATTCCATAGTAAAATAATTTACAATTATTCGCAGACGCGTATATTGTTTCGTTTATTTAAATAATTTTACTATGGCTGACATTCGTCGGAAACGGTTAGATTTTGGCTTGAAAAACAGTTAACCTTTATGACCAATTAAAGACTCTTAGAACACGCTCAAAATCAGAAATCCGAGAAATTCACTCTATTAAGCAACTAATTGAATTCAATTGTCTTTCATCCAGTGTTCCGGAGGTAATAACAGCATGTTTTTTATTCATGACCCTTTCGGTTACAACAGCAACTGCTTAAATAATGGGACAGGAACGCCTCTCAGGCCTGTCACTATTGTCTATAGAGGCAGAACTCCAGAATAGCTCAAGTCATTATCAAATATAAATGATTCAATAAATCAGTTTGCTGAAAAAAAGGCAAGGAAAGTGAACATTTAATTTGAATTGTTTCTTATGTATTTGTTAAATAGTGATACATAGGTATAATAGGCTAGATGGCTACTTTTTTATTACCAAAATTTGAAGCTATTTTGCATAACTTGAAAGAGACAGTATTTTTTTAATATTTCCAAAGATAACGAAGATACGGACGTTTCAAATCACTGTTAGAAAGAGACTGCTATTATCAGAGTGATGACCTCACTATCATATAAATCCATATAAATCTTGTGCACTTTTCAATTGTTTTCGTTTTGTATGAGGATATGTTATCGTGACATCACAATCGGATTTTTCAGAAAGGGATAGAAAACCAATAAAAGTAAACTTTTTAAGGCTATAACTAACTTTGTTATTTTACACTCGATTTTAATAAAAATAAATGGTTTTGACAAATTATGAAAGATATTTTCACATTTGAGTCAGTATTTTATTAAATTCGAGGTAAGAAGACACGCCTATTATGTATGATGAATAAATATTCCTTGTGAGTTTATGATTTTTTTATGATACGCTGCCCCGCCCAGGCACGCTACGCCACTGCATTTTATATATGACAAACAACCTTTGTAGTGATTCAAATATGAAAGATAAGGGCATGGCCCAGCTCTTCAGGTTGACTGACAGTCATTCGATATCTGAAGTTAGGCAACGCCGAGCGCGGTTAGTTCTTGGATGGGTGAACATGCAGGGAAATACCGTGTCGAAAGCCCGCACAGCTGCAGCGAAATAGCATATCATAAGCTCGCAGACAATATATCAATGAGCACAAGATATATTGAGAATATTATGCCGTCCTTCGGAGGGTACGTGAAGCCGTTGGTCCCGAGTCCATAGATGTTGGGCTCGTTAAAGATCCCTGCCTCTGGTTGGAATACCAGAGGGTTCGGCAAAATTTCCGGTTGGGGGAAGTGTGCTCACCGGCGTCGGTGATTGGCCTTGGTAGCGGAAATAGGCCGACGTTAAATGAAGAAATAAAAAAAAAATATGAAAGATAACAATATAGTAACGAGGACTTTTTTGTAGAACCAATAGAGACCAACAGTTTTGGTGAATATTACGTTCGTCATCACATCTGGCTCACTTTTTTCAAACATGATTTATATATATATATATACTATTATTTATCAGTGATTTTCGTTTACCAGCTGACGAAGATTAAACCTCAGAGGTCGAAACTTGTGCGAGCACTGGAGTAATGAGGCCTTACCTTTAAACGTGCTATTATCCAGCACGATGGCCTGGCGAGGATTTGAACCCTGGTCTTCTGCTTGAAGGGTGGATGAGCTAACTTCTACACTACCGAGACCACCAAGTATAAAATCATAAATATGGTTTCTCCAGAAATAAAATTCATATGATAGAAAAATTTTACCTGTGAAGTTCAATAGTGATTATACGAGGAAGCTCATCCGAATATATTATTTGGGTGCCCTAAAATAAGTCAGTGTTAATTATCACTTGAAAATATGCATCCAGCTTGGCCATCCCCCCCTCTGAAAACATTTTTATGAGCGCCCTTGGTGTGGATCCCTTAATATGTGAGTATACCCCTATACTCAACAACACAATTATTCGAAGAAAATTATGGCTTCTCCTTCCAATTATGAATGAAATAGTTATATATGTTGAAATACATCAAAACTGACATACCAAAGTTTGCCTTCTGTCCATCTATTCCATCTACCTGTAGTATCCACCCCTTCATAAAATTTTTCTGTATGGTTTACCTACTATTCTCTCTATGAAGAATGGTATTACTATACATCTGGTAATATATTGGGATGAGCTGCCTTTTATAATTATGATTGAACTCCACAGGTAAATTCGTTCAATCGGATATATTTTATTTTTGTGAGAAACTATTGGGTTTTCAGATGAGCGATACGATCTCTGGAAAAACGTTTCAAACAATGTCAAAGGGTTGTCAAATTGATGCTTATCAGTTGAGGTTTTGGACAAAGTGGCGCTGAGCTATCATTTTGAAATTTTGCAATATGATTATAGTTATTACTACTGTTTATCAAGAACAATTCATGGTTAACGTCCACACTAAAAGTGGAAAAACACTAGAAACTGTAATAGTTGCTCACAACATTTTACGGTTTGGAATTTTCGAACAACGTCAAAGTCCCAACCCAAATGAGCAAAAGTTGTCAAAGTGGTGCAGATTAGTTGGACTTTTCTTGAATCTGGCGCTGCGATCCACATCAGGGGCCTGATGCCTGATTCTCATATCTCTATTGCCCACTGTCGCATGCGACAAAACACCCCCATATCTTTTTAACGCAAGAGCAATAAAAGCAATTCACTGATTTTGTCGTATGCGACTTCGAATCTCGACATTTGAGAATCAGGCTCGCATATATATCAGGCTCCATGTACCCAATTCTTGAGTCGAATGGAATGACTAAGATGCCTAGAAGTCCTGGTGACTCAACTGATTAGATTTTGTTTAGATTTTTGTGGCGAAAAAAACAATCGACGCATTTGAAGGTTTCCCCTATTTTTTCGATAGAGGGCGTTATGTTCCCATTTTTCAAATTTGATGACAAATGTCAAGTTAATTGTCATATTGTCATGTCAGTTTGAAATTTTGATGTTTACGATGTTTTTCGTGTTTTTTTTGCTTTCTTGCTTTCAATATCGAAACGTTGTTCCTGGTTCTCGTTCCCCCCTTTTCCTTTGGTTGCGATCTCTCCTCGCTAGCCAATCAAATAAAAGTGGAAAAACCCGACTGCACTTTTTTTTCTCTTTGTGCAAATTTTGCTTCAGAGAAGAGTGGAGAGGGGGTGTTGGGGACCTCTTTATATTTTTTGGGGGAACCCCCCAAAATCTTTTTTTCCCAAAAAAAATAAAACACCCCATTTTTCCCCTTTTTTCCCCCAATTCTCCAGGGGGAAGAAAACACCCCCCGGGTTCCCCGCGCCGGAATGACGTAAAGCGATATGGACAAGATGTGTTGAATTGTTACACAAAACACATAATGTCTTATAAACTTTAGAATAGAGCCCCTGGGAAACACTGTACACTTATGCCAATCAAATTTCATTAGGCTTTTCAGATCACGTGATGTCTTGGGGGCAAAAACCAAGTTTTTGGAAAGCGGATGCCGCCGTATTGGTTCATTTCGTTATTTGACAAGATCTTGACAAGTATCTGGAAAGTCTAATATGAAAATTTGGTTAATATCAGTTTGAGACAAGGCCTTGGCTTTACTCATAGTTAGAGAAGAAGAAAAAATAACGTCAAGTCAAAACGTCAAAAGTAAAAAATGTCAAGTCAAATTACAAAATCAACAAGAAAATATATTTTCGTCTAGTACAAACAAAACTGTAAATAGTAAATTCAACGTATTTGTTTGTATAAATTAATATTTCCCGGACTGTTTAAATGAAAGTGACACCATTAAAGAGGACAAAGTAAACACTCATATAACCTCCACTGACGGGAAGCGAGGAGGTTGACCATCTCGAGGTAATCCATCATTACTATGGAAGCTGCACAACCGAATAAAGGCAAGGGATGTTTGGAAGAGGCCTTGAAACGAAAGGAGAGACTGAATTCATTGAAAAGGAAACGAGGTGCGACAGAAAAAAATACTGAACATAACGATGCAGAGCTACCTAAACCAAAGTTCAGAAGTTACAAACCTTCAGATGAGGGGATGGAAGCATTTGTATTGGATCCTGTTCAACCTGGAGATGTGGCATCCAAAGTAAGCATCAAAATGACTGAACGTAGATTCATGCAGTTTCAATTATCGAGTTACAATTATGGCAAAGTTGGATGCTGATTGGTGAGAAATATTGCCCGAGTCAATCAGCATTCAGATTTCCGATAATTGTTTATTGTTTCTTGATGATCAAAGCTGCATGAATCCAGCTTTAAATAAAGTACCCTTGCCTGAAGATTCAAGTGGTCATCATTCATTATGATAGTCTCCATAATGGCTAGCGAGCTAGCAAGGGTGGAAGTGCACCTGGCTCATAATCGTCATGGGCTCGATCCCCCAATGGGGCAGAGATTTTTCTGTCAAGAATTCCTCTGTTATATTAGGTTATAATTCTGCTACATTGAATGGTTGAAAGGTTCACGAAAAGCCATGCTGGTTCAAGGAATGTCGTAGGGAGCTTTCAACTAGATCTACTTGTTGAAGGACTTTGATTGAAGTCAAAGCTGGTTGAGGCTTTCGCGGCCGAGGTTATTAGTATAACTACTGCTCTTCGGGCTTGAAGGCCGTCGTTCTTTGGAATTTCTTCCTGACGTTTCGCTAGCGCGAGTGGCCAGCTTTTTCAGAGGCTTATTCATCTCCGATGACTAAACAGTTCGATTTCTCAAGGCGTATTTGAGAAATCGAACTGTTTAGTCATCGGAGATGAATAAGCCTCTGAAGAAGCTGGCCACTCGCGCTAGCGAAACGTCAGGAAGAAATTCCAAAGAACGACGGCCTTCAAGCCCGAAGAGCAGTAGTTATAGGAAGTCAAAGCTGTTTGGTATGAAAATACCATAAATAACAAATACTACTACTCAAATCTCACAGATGGTGAAGTGAATAAAAGTATATATACACTATATATTCATCCTTCTTTCATTTCGGCACCACCGATATTTTCTAAGAATTCTGATACAAGCATTTGCTCAAACTATATTCACTCCACCCATTACCCTATGAACAGAAATCTTTGATCATAACTATCAAAATTTTTTTCAAAGAAGTGCGCTATTAGTGTTTTTCATTATTGATTTTCCTTGAGTATCAACCATTTCGACTATATTTTTCAGTACTTGAGTTGATTGCAATATTAACCCAAAATATTAATATATTTATTATTCTATCTTTTTCAGGTTCAAGACCAGCTGGAGTCTGCAAAATCTGAAATTGTTTTTGATCAGCTTCATGTAACCTCATTAGCTCCAAGAAAACCTGATTGGGATTTGAAGAGGACTATTGCAAAGAAGCTCGAGAAAGTAGAGAGGCAAACTCAAAAAGCAATTGCAGAACTTATCAGGGACCGCTTGAAGGAATCCAGTAGGGTGGAAAACCTGGCCGCTATGGTTAATATGGAAGCAGCAGACAATACATGAGCTATTTCGTGGGGATTTGGTTGTTACATATGATTATGAATGGAAATAATCAATTAGTAGTCAATTTACTGAATATTTGCGGATTTTCAGTATTCTGCTGATGGGTGAAGAAATGCAGTAAGAATCTTCAATGTATAAATGTATATATGAAATTTGTGATTTTCCATTCAATACTGTAAATATAAGACATCATGAATAACGTCATACTTCGATTTTTTTATATTTGTAATGGGTGATAAATTGATTTGGTTAATAGTAGGAAATGCCTTACATTGTTAAGGCCGCCACAGACATCGTTCTTTTCTGGCGGTTTTGTCTGCACGGGTAAAACTGTACGGGGAAAAACGAACACGACGTTTATCCACATACGAACGGATTTATCGTTCAGTTTCTTTGATATACTGAGATGGATACTACGACCACGTTGGCAGTGGCGGCGACAGTGGCAATAAAATTAAAGGTTTCTCAAAAAAGAAAACGTTCTAAATGGGCGAAAGAATGGTTGCTTAAGCGGAGGCATTTTTCACACGTAAATCTTTTAGAGGAATTACGACTAGAACCTGGAGACTTTTTAATTCTTTTCGGAAACAACCACGCATAGAATCTATTTTTTTTTAACTGATTCTCTTGTGGCAGACTCGTCTACTTCTTTTAATTTCACAATCATGTCTTCGTAGGCTTTATTTTTTTGGTCTCTATCGGAGTACTCGCTTGATTTCACTTTCCATAGACACGGGTAAGATCTATAAAGTGCTATAAACTCTGTAATAAATTGTTTACTCATGTTTCTTAAATCACTCATGTTTAATTACCACGACCAATGGACCCAATCTACCAGCAAAATTCGTCGGCGCGATACTGATTAAAACCGTCCGTTTTAACCGCGGTACACACACATGCACAGACTTGAACGAACACGTTCAAATCGGACGGTTCAAAATCAAGCCGCGACAGATATTTTTGAACGCCAGCAAGAAGGACAGTTTTTGGCCACACACCAACCGTTTTCCCCGTACAGTTTTACCCGTGCAGACAAAACCGCCAGAAAAGAACGATGTCTGTGGCGGCCTCAAGACTACCTTTCACCTCACTTCCTTGATTTACCTTCTCATTGAAATAAGACATTTTCTAACAGTTAGGTGTTTTTTGAAGAATGGAAAATTTTCGTATATTTAAGGGTTGCTCAGCAACAAAGAATAACTCGCCTAATATATTCATTACTGTACTGTGCATCACAGTTGCCTGGGAACGAAAGATTCTTTGCAATGGGTGTAAAATATATTATTCATTTCATATCATTTTTTGAGTGTAATTGGTTAAAATGTAAATTTTATAAAATTTAATCTTAAATATTATACACCAAGGATTGAGCTTTGTGTATGAGATTATTTCTTGAAAAAATGGTGATTCAGATTACGGGAGCCAATCATAGGAAATAATCAATTTAAGATCATGGAAATATAAAGATGATATGTTGTTTATGGCACCACATAAATAATTCCTTCAGAGGAGACTGTCCTACATTATCAAATAATCTTAGATTTCGACATTATTTATTTATTTCAACGGTTACACCATTTTTTTTAAAATATAATAGCAATAATAACAATAATAGGAGCAATTAAGAACTATACTATGAATAATCATAATCATGCCCTGATCTATCTCATAACATCAACTCATAACAACACCCTGAATGATAAATTTTACTTACACTTCACATAATACTTTCAGTAACACTATTTTTAAATTTACTTATACTATCACAGAATAGATCACAATTACTTCGCAGCTCATTATAAGTTCTTTGAAACCTTGTGATGGGGTTATAGTAGATATAGTTTGTAGAATTAAACGGAATGTCAAAAAGAGGGGGGTTACGTGTTCTCGCCAATCAATGTATTAAACCTAATCATGCTTAGTAGTAGTAGTAGTAATAGTAGCTTATTCACCAAAAATACAATAATACAATTCAATATAAAATACAATACAATATTTTGTGAGTGAAAATTAAACTTGATAAGTGATTGAACACTTGTTTCAAGTTCAAGGAACAGTGGAGAAATGATAATTCCATTAACCAATTCATAAAGAAAACACATTTCTGAGACCAGCCCCCGCTTTTCCAAAGTTAACAAGTTGAGTACTCTCAAAATAGTTTGCAAGTTTATATGGGCAGCAAAGGTGCCCTTACGAAATGAATATGTTCTTAGAAACCTTTTCTGAATTCGTTCGTACTCTCGATATGTGTTTGATAATAAGGAGACCAAACAATGGAGCCATATTCAAGTGATGGCCTGACTAATTGGCAATACAGTGATTTGAGTGTAGCAGGGGAGAATTGTCTACTATTCCTGACAATAAAGCCTAGATTCCTCGATGCAGTATTCACCATTTTGTTTATATGACTTCTGAAAGTTAGTTTGCTTTCAAAAATAATACCCAAATCCCTAATCTCATCAACTCTCTTCAGTCCAGAGTTATTGACTGAGTATAGATTTTCTATGCAGTTATAACCTATTGTAAAACTGATAGAGAAACATTTTGAAATATTTAGTTCCAAGTTATTTAAAGTAGACCGTTCATTGAAGCTTTCCAAATCAGACTGAAGCAATATAATATATAATATCCATGTAATGCTGTATTTCCTTGTATATTTTTAGATCATCTGCATATAACATAAAAACAGAATGTGGTAAATATTTATCAATATCGTTGATAAATGAATTGAAAAGTATTGGTCCACAATGGGATCCTTGAGGAACGCCAGACAATACTGGTATTGCATCCGATAAAAATTTTTTAATACGTACACATTGTTGACGACCAATTAGATAACTTTTGAGCAATGCAACTAAACTATGATCAATACCCATAGAACTGAGTTTTTCAACCAATAAGGTATGACTCACCCTATCAAACGCCTTTGAAAAATCTGTATATGTACTATCAATTATGGTATAGATGGCGTCACAAAAACGCTACGAATGTTTTTCACACAGGCATTGGCTAACTTTCCTATTTCTCTATTAACAATGCCAAATAATGATCATCCTCATCAAATAATGATCATCCTCATCAAATAATAAGGTCATCTTCATTCTTCAAACATGAAATATTCGGATGAACCGGTATCCTCTAATGAAATTTTCATTTTGAGGTATTTTTCATATTCACTGCTGCCATCTTCTAACTAGTAGTAGAAAGTTTTGGTTACCGCATATTTGTACCATTGTATATAGACTACCTAGTAGGCTAACGCTAATGTATTTACCGTTGGATAAATTCATCCTCACTTTTTTTACCCGCCCGTGGGGTCGTTCCGGCCCGTTTGAAAAAATTGTAAGCAAATTAATTCAAAAAAGTTGACTATAACTTTTTCTCTTTTCTTGAAGGTCTATCATTTCGTTACATTGAAGTTGGTTTTTATTCATAATTTTCTTCAAATTCTTATAAAAAAAATCTTACCTAATATTCCGTGATTCCGACAAAACTATATTATTTACGTTATCAAAAAAACCCTTTTTTTTTTTTTCCCCTTGACCTTTTCCCAACCCCTCCCCCTTCTTTTCTTCCCAATTCTTTTCCCGGCCTTCCGAAGCTTTCTTTGTGAAACCCGTGTTGCGGTTTGGCAAACTGTCTTGTGGAAATCCCGCTTGTTTTCATGAAATTTTTTTTTTTTTCCCCAAGTCGGCCCTTTTGTGATTTTTTTGGGTAATGATCCTTTTTGTGTTGAATTTGGAATGTAGTAATGCATAAAAACTTTTTTTTTTTGGGGTGGCGGTTTCTTGAAGGAAACCTGTTGTGGGACTTAGGTGAAACCCGTTATTTCCCCTTCTTTTTTCCCGACTTTTTCGTCCCCTTTTTTTTTTTCAAGCGTTTTCTTTGAACCCTTTTTTTTTTCTTTTTTTTTTTTTTTCTTTGTTTTCTAAAAAATTTTTACCCTTTTGGGTTGGGAACGGAGTCCTTCCGTCGGTCCCCCCCCACCCCTTTTTTTTTCTTTTTTTTTTCCCTCCCCGGTTCGGTTTTTTTTTCCTTGCCTTGGTGTTTTTTACCTTTCTCCTTTGTTTTTTTTTTTTGCTCTTTTCGCCCCCCTTTCCCCCCCTGTTGTTTTTTGGGAGGGGGGGTCGGGGGGGGGGAGGGGGGCGGGGGGGGCTTGGGGGGGGGTTTAAAATTATTTTTTTTTAAAAAAATTTAAAATTCTCCTTTCTTTTGTTTTTTTTTTTTTTTTTTCCCTCTTCTTTTTCTTTTTTTTTAAAATTCTTCTATTTTTTTTTTTTTATTTTTTTTTTCTTTTCTTTTTTTTCTCTTTTTTTTTTTTTCCCCCCTTGGGTTCTCTTTTCCTTTTTTTTTTTTTTTCTCTACCCTTTTCCCCCTTCTTTTTTTTTCTTTTTTTCTTTTTCTCTCTCCTCTTTCTTCTTCTTTTTTTGTTTTTTTTTCTGTTGGTTTGGGTTTTTTGGTTTTTTTTTTCTCTTCTGTTTTTTAAATTTGTATCTCTTCTTTTTTTTTTCTTTTCTCTTCTTCTTCATTTTTCCATTTTTCTTTTTTTTTTTTTTTTGTTTTTTTTCCCGTTCTTCTAAAAGTAAAGGATTTTTCTCTTTTTTTTTTTTGTTGTTGGGGGTGTTTGGGGGGGGTGTGTTGGAGGAAATGGTAATTTTTTTTTTTTTTTTTTTCTTTTTTTTTTTTTTTTCGTGTTTCTCCCCTCTTCTTCTTCCCTTTTTTTCTAATTTTATTTTTTTTCTCCTCCTTCTTTTTCGCCTCTTTTTCCCTTTTTTTTCTTTTTTCCTAATTTTCTGTTTTTTTTTGTGGGAGGGTCGGGGGTTTTTTGTGGGGTTTTTTTTTTTTTTTTCTTTTTTTGTGGTTGTTTTTTTGGGGGTTTTTTGTATGCGTTTTGTAAAAATATAAACCCTTTTTTTTTTTTTTTTTGCGTTTTTTTTGGTGGTTGTTTTTTTTGAAATCTGGGGGGGGTGTGGGTGGGGGTTTTTCTTTTTTTCCTTTTTTTCTCTTTTTTTTTAATAACCTTTTCTTCTTTTTTTTCCCCAATTTTTTTTGTTTTTTTTCTCTGTTTGTTTTTTTTTTGTGTTTTGTTTTTTTTGTTTGTGTTGTGGTGGATCATATCTTTTTTTTTTTTTCATTTTTTTTTTTTTGTGTTGTTGAATTTTTTTTTTTTTTCTTTTTTCTTTTTTTGGTTATTTTTGCTTGTATTTTTCTTCCCCCCTCCAAAGTGTGGGGATTTTTTTTTTTTTCGGTGTGGTGGAGGAGGGGGGTGTTTTTTTTCTTTTTTGTTTGTTTTCTTTTCCGGGGGGTGGGGTGGTGGGGGGTTTTTTTTTTTTTTTTTTTTTTTTGTTTTTTGTTTTTTTGTTTTGTTTTGTTTGGGTGGGGGTTTTTTTGTTTTTTTTTTTTTCTTTTTATAAAAAATTTTCGTTTTGTAGATTTTTTCTTAATTTTTTTTTTTTTTTTTTTTTTTTTTAATAAAAAACCCCCCCCCCCCCTCTCTTTCTTTTTGTTGAATTTTTTTTTTTTTTTTTTTTTTTTTTAATTCTTCTTGTGTTGTTTTTTCTCCTTTTTTTTTTTTTTTTTTGGGGGGGGGGGGGGGGGTTTTTTTTTTTTTTTTTTTTGGCGGGTTTTTTTTTTTTTTTTTTTTTTTTTTTTTTTTTTTTTTTTGGTTTTTTTTTTTTTCTTTCCTTTTATTTCCCTCAACTTGTTTTGTTTCTTTTTTTTTTTTATTTATTAAAAAGGGTATTTTTTTTTTTATTTTTTTTTTTTTGTTGAAGTATAAAAAATTTTTGTGGGGGGGGGGGGGAGGGGATGGGACGAGGCTTCGCCTCTTCTTTTCCTTTCTTTCTGTTGGGTGTGGGGGGAAAAAGGTTTTCCCCTTCCTCTTGTTTTCCTTCCTTCCCCCGTTCTTCCCCCTCCCTTTTCCCTCCCCCCTCCCTCCGTCCATAAGGTGAGCCTACTAGGTTATCTAAATACAATGTTTGTACCTTCGTATATAGTCTATATACAAAGTTTGCTGAAAACAAGAGTTACACAAAAACCTCCTAGATGGCAAGGTCAGTGTCATCAAACAATAAATATTTGCATATTTTTCAATTAAAAAAATATTTTTTCTGTTGGTTAATGCAAAAAAACAACACTTCTCTCTTTCGTGTCTCTCATTGGCCGTTGCGTCTTAGGGTATAAACGATGCTTTACTATAGATATAGTTAGTGTTAGTAAATCATACTGATATAACATTTGAAGAGATGGATACTACGGATAGATGTCATTAGCAAATTCATATCCGAATTTTGTTTGTTATTACATTTATGTATTTTTGTTGTGGACGTCGTAGCTTGAATAGCATATTTTTTGATTGCATAATGTCGTACGATGCCAATCGATCGAGAAAGAAGTAATTTTTTTGGCAATGTTGTACACTTTAATTTCCTGTGAAAACTTTCATTGTCAACCCTATTTTGGAGCTTCACGAGTTTTCTTTCAACTTTTCAAACTCACTCAATCTATTTTCACTCTTCAGAATAGGAAACGCACCAAATCTTTTTTACCATTGTTTACAGACAAAAAATAGTTTATTAAACGATTGTACTCTGTGATTGTGATGTATGGACTATATAAAAAAATTTTATATGGCTTTCTTCAAGATGTGGGATCCTGAGAAACTAATCATGAAGGACCCAATACCGTACAAAAATAATGAAAATAATTTTATAATGGTATCCGCTACCATTATTTTTGCACGGCACTGATGGGTCCTTCGCGATTCCTTCAGGATCTGTCATCTTGAAGAAAGCGGTGTGAAAATCTGACCGCAAGTTCCCTTTTTTCGGTTGAAAATTTAATTTTCCTTTGTATAATCTATTGTACCTCTGAAAACTGTGGTCTAAGATGCCTAGGAAACCCTGGTGTATCTACTTATACCTGAATAATTTTGGGATAAACTTGGCGAAAACCGATTGCTTCATTTTCGAGATCATAATAACCTCAGATCGCCATTGTAGATGGCGATCAGTCATATACCATATGAAGCTTAATTTTCACTACAGAGAAATGTTCAACCGAATATTCTACTACTGTTTATTATTTGCCTGCTGAGATTTTGACAGCCCTGACAGCCAATCAAATGCGTTTCAGAAAACGTGCATGTAACGTGAAAACCTACCGTTAACAACCTGTCAGTCCTGTCACCTGGTACCTATACAAGTTTTTAGTGTTTTTATATCAGTTTGTAAGACTAGACTTTGATTCCGAGAAAACATACTTTGCCCATTCACCTGAGAATGTAGGACAAAGTTGCCTTCTGTTGGAAAAACATGCTAGTGTATTTATGTAAATGAGTGATAGACTGTCTTGGAATTGGGGATACACACATCAATTATGCAACGGTTCAAAATACGTATCACATCGATATTTCCTTTATTTAAACAACACTTTGTTTTCAATCTCTCATTGACAAGAGCTATATATGTTTCCTCCTCGATATAAGACTTTCGCTCAAGCTGAAACGAATAAAATTAGCTACGGCGCTACATTCATGTTATTTTTTTTGGGTCGATTTGTTTTGTACTTTCCTTAGGTACTGAATAAAGACGAATATCTGGATCCCCAGAGTTTGACTGTCCGCACAAAATACAAAATCTTCTACACATCGTGAAAAAGTACTTGTAATAACTTCAGAACATATTGTACTGATATAGACTTTAAAACACTGTTGAGTGCGAAGAAATAATTTCAGATAGTTTTCATTGACAACAATAAACCTCAAAGTTATGTTAATCTGACAAACAGACATTTGACAGATTTTCGAAAATCCTCATATAACGCCCCCTATACAAAAATCAGAAAGCTTTTGAAATAGTCGATTGTTTTTCGCCAAGAAATTCTAAACAAAATCGAATCACTGGATACACCAGGGTTTTCTAGGCATCTCAGTCTGAATATTGTGTTCAAATTATAATTTGGTTACTTAGAAAATTAAAAGGCTGATTATTTAAAATGATTGTTGATCACTTAAATACTATTAATTTGTAAGTAAAATTCGAAGTACAATTTGACTGTTGAGAAATATTGATACATAATGCTCATGTGCACAATTAAGATGAATCCTGTGATTATAGTTCGTAAAATTTGTGAACTTGAGAGATATTTTGTTGGTGCAGTTGATTTTGCAATGATAATGTGATTTGACATTATAACCGTGTTCGGCGTCAGTCCCTAGAACACTGATTTCAAAAAATCATAAAATAGTTTTTTTTTGATCAGTCAAACCAAAAGCGTCATCTACTGATTGAAGATTTTGACAATACCTCAACCATCCACTTCTTTTAATCTAGGACCAATTGCACCGCTCCAATTAAGCTTTAACTAAGCTAGGCTGCAATCGTTGGAACATTGAATTTGATCGGCAAATTCATAGAAACAAGATTAGATAAACCACAATTGAAGCAGAGCGGTGCATTTGGCCCTCAAAAGCCTACTTCAACGATCATTAATTCAAGTTGAATTTTTTTTAAATCAACTGGAAATAATAAAAAATAAACAATATATAAAAAATATCTATTAACTCAAATATTGCACATTAATCAGAATACAATTTCTTCAAATTCGTTTTCATCCGTTTCCACCTGTTTCCAGTTCCTTACTGAAGTAAAGATTTTATCTGATGGAATCCACTCATGACAGGTAGTATTCCTTATCAACTCTTTGGTACATATAAGAGAATTGACACTCTCCACGAATAGTCGGTTTCTGGTTTTGGTTTTAATCAAACCAAGTTTTGAGAAAACTCTTTCAGCTGCAGCTGATGAGTGTGTGGAAATGTCAGAGTTTCATTAACAAATTTTAGTAAATTTGGAAACACACTATCGCCAAGCCCAATAGCTGTGAACTTCAAAGCTATTCCACACTCGTTTACTCGGTACAAATGAACTGTTTTTGATACAATGGCTCTTCTATCGATAGAGTTACTCCGGGCTAGTTCCTCTGAGTCTCTGAATAAAAATTTGAGCATATTTCCGAGGTGATTGCTTGCTGGAAAATGAAGCAATTCAGAAGTGGGCATTTTTCTGAAGTACCTAATTCATGATATGTGAGGTTAATTTGATTTCAAAATCAAATACTCTTCGTTCAATTTGATCACATGGCAAGTTCTTGATGAAAGATGTGATGTCATGTCCGATTTTCAGAGCGATCTTAGATCACGAAAACCTAAATAGCAATAAATAATCAATACCAACATGTTTTGAATTCAGCCCGCGTAAACGTAAAATGCATATAAGTACCTGCGTATATAAATCAAAGTTCAATTTCAATATGATGTTTTCAGGAAATCGTCGAGATCTCAAGTGAATTATTACTTCGAAGATAAAACATTGCGTTTGCCGTTCGCTTCTTTTGATGCCTCATCAGCATTTTCCCCTCTTGCTAAATTACTCTAATAACTTTCACGGTGCCAACTGGCGTTTTGCCATTTTAATAAATTGAAGAGAACTGATTTCGATAGCGAAGAAGCGGAAAAGTAGATGATTTAAAAGAATTGAGGGGCTCAGGAAACTTCCCAAACATTTCAAATTTACCAAATAGTAAAGTGCTTCGCAAGTCCCTGTGGGATACTGGATAGAATTATGGAAACTCGCGATCTACTACTGTCATTCTAAGAAGTAAATCCTATCTCTATCGGAAACAATTGGAAATCCACGTAGGACATATAGACGTCTAGTGAATGTCCTGAATACTAGTGAACCTTCATAATATCGTGCTGGGTAGAGCCCCAGCAGATTATTTCTGGGTGTATTTTCCTTATTCCTGAATTTTGCACCTCGAGAATTTTACCTACTGTCTGCTACCCAATGCTTCAAATTACTTACTAATTTTCTTTTTACTATACAAATTTTTAAATGGGGTGGGGTACAGTTGTACTCTACACGATGCTGAATCACAAACTGATCGCCAATGGCTCTTTTCAATCAGTAACCGAAATTTGCTGGTATAAATGAGTTCATATTTTGGGGAATCAAATTTTCAAAAAGAAAATTTGGGAGCATTCATATCGAAAGAAATTTTTTTCTAGATGTGTAGCACTCGTCAACCCAAATGACACAGAGCGGTTATTTTTTAATATAATTTGAACTTCTGTTGTAGGTACCTTCTTCGAATTTCTGGTTTTTAGAATGAATATATGCATTTATTTCATGTTTTCAGTCCCTCTGGTGAGGAGTTTCAAACATTGTCAAAGTGGTGCTTATTAGTTGAGGTCTCGGTCAGGGCGCCGTTTCTTAAGGGCAAGAGGGGGCGGGCGCCCCTCCCTGGAGATTTCTCCTCGTCCAAGCCCCCCCCCTCCCCCCCGAAGTGGCGCTGTGATATTATTTTGAAATTTTAGAATATGATCGAAATTATTACTATAGTTTGTCAAGCCCAACTCATGGTTAACGTTCACAAAGAAGAAAACACTAAAAACTGTAATAGTCGCTCACAAAATTTTACGGTTTGGGATTTTCGAACAACGTCAAAGTTCCAACCTCAAATAGCAATAGTTGTCAAAGTGGTGCCTATTAGTTGGAGTTAGTTAGGGATGGTATTCGATATACATCGATGCATCGAATAAATCCGATGTTTTGAACTTCTTTTGATTTATTCGATGTATCGATGTATTCTCATTAAACATCGAATACATTTATTACTGTATTATCTGCTTTGATTCGAAAATTTTCCAGGAGTAATGAAATCAAACTTCAATCTTTTTTGTGGGTGGTGCTAGGTGGCTATTGGAATGTAGGAATTGATATTGTTGACATTGCCGTGAAAGGAATAAAAAACATTATTTTGATCCATCTCTGGTCTCGGTGAATCTTGAATACCTAATTCCATCCTTTATTGTGAATGTTTTTTTTTTAATGAATTTAAAAAAAACATGAAATTTTCCAACCGGAGTACCGGAAAACATCGTACAGCTTGGTTGGAGTTTCCACCGAGCAAGAAAATTTCAAATTTCTTGAAACAAAAAGCTTTGAAGATTGCATATGAAACAAAGAATAATTCAAGCTTTTATATTGAATACAATAAAGATAAAAGTTCAGTGACAGATAGATCAGGAGTTTATAGATTATTGTGTGGTTCATGTCCTATGTTTCAGGTCGGTCAAACCGATAAAACTATTGATACACGCGTAAAAGAACACAGAAATAGTTTCCAAAAAGCAAAACAAATTCTATGTATGCATCTCACCTTCCTCATTACAGAGGGACATGAATTCAACCACGAATTATAAATCCTTTATTTCCAAGGGAATGGTGTGAAACTCGATCTCTTGAAGAGTTTGGAAATCAATAGATGCAAACATTCACAATATCTAATGAATGATCAGACGGAATTGAATAACTCGTATCTGTTGAATTTGTTCTTTCCAGAAATTATGCTTATAAGGATAAGAGGTCGGACCATTAATCTTATTAATGCGTTATCGTTCTTATTGAACGTCGGATATAATGTTGTATACATTCGAAATGTAACAGTACAATACAATACAATATCTTTATTATCCATCAGACAATACATTGTATGGGATTCGTCGAAACAAAAAATAAAAAAATATATATACACATACATACACAACACATATACATATATATATATATATATACACACATGATACACCATATACATAAATAAACATATACAGATATACATCTCGTAAAATGGAAGATGCCTTACGTAATATTTAAAATACTATATTCATTTTAAAATACGTTCATTTTGTAAATATTCCTCAATAGAGTAAAAACTTCTTTCTAATAAAAATATTTTGAGGGCTCTTCTGAAATTAGATACCGTTTGGCATTTTTTAAATTAATGGGTAATGCATTGAATATCCTAGGTGCCATTGCTGTAAATGAATTGTAACGAATTTTTGTGTTGCCGAAGGTTACGTGAAAGTCATTTTTTTGTTGAGTATTTACTTGGTGTTTTGAGTTTATTCTTATGAAGTTATTGCTGTTCATGTAGATATACAAACACAGATCAAAGATAAACAGTGATGGTAGAGATAATATTTCAAGAATTTTGAAGTGGTCTCTGCAGGATTCTCGAGTAGAAATTCCCACAAGAGAGCGTATAATACGTTTTTGTGCTAAGCACACATCAGAGGAAGCACTCGATAATCCCCAAAACCTCAGTCCGTATCTCGATCTAGATTCTATCTGCGCATAGTATAATCCCATAATTTGGTTCTTAGATATGATAGGTTTCAGAATCCTAAACTGGTATGAGTAAGACTTGAGTTTGGATGTCAGCATTCGACAATGGCTTTTCCATGTGAGACAGTCATCAATATGTACCTATACACAAGAACTTGCTCTCGTGAACACTTTTCAAAGTAATAACATTTTGAAACGAAATGTTTATGTCTGAACAATTTTGTTGTCTATTATGAAAACGCACTGAGTTAGTTTTTTCGATATTTAGATGTTAGAATTAGGTTGAAGTTCCTGCTTGGGAAAGCTATTGTAAAGCATGTGTCGTGGTTGTAAACCCGGATGTGTGAATATCTAACAGGCAACTGTATATTATTTGTTCAATATGGATTTTCATCAAGTTACGGCCACTCCCATTCAGTTTCTGAAAGAAAATGATAAATTCTTTTGATCTGAACATGTCAGTCGTCTTGTCGATAATACAGATCCCAAATAGCACACGACGTCCTGAAGACGAACCATTTATGTCCTAGTTACGTCGATACGTCCCGGGACGTATAGGAGACATTCGAAGAACGTACATTACCGGATGTACCATGTATGTACTGGTTAGACGTCCCATGTAGGTACATACTTGGTCCCGTTCCAATCGGAATGTAATAAAAACGTACATGCTTGGAAGTACTATGTACGTACTTTATTAAGTGTCCCTGATACGTTTACATTAACTCCTCTTCAGGTACGTACTTTTCGGAATGAATTAGTGACATACCAATGACGTGTTTTTTTTTGTGAATCCCATGTACGTACTGCTCAGACGTATCATTTACGTACATGTTTGGAAGAACTATGTTCGTACTATTTGGACCTTCCAGGTGCGTACATATTGAGTCCCTTTCAGATACGTATCTTTCGAAACGTTTGCGGGACATAGTAATGACGTACATTTTTGGAAATCGTATGTACATACTATCTGGACGTCTCGTTGACGTACTTTTTTGTACATACTGTTTGGACCTCCCAAGTACGTACGGATTGGGTTCCTTTCATTTTCTACATTTCTGTTAGTATGTACATACTGTTTGGACCTCCCGAGTACGTACGTATTGGGTCCCTTTCGGTTCAAGGGGTATTGGGATTTTGAGAGTGATCACTTAGTGTATTCAAACATATATCAATATTGGTAATGCAATATTCATAATGAATTATTTCTAAAAAAAATTGGAAAAATTGAAACATCGACATGTGGTGAATTTAAATACCAGAAAATTACATACAGAATTTTTTGCACAGCAAGTTTGATATTCCAAAACCGCCATCACATGAGACAGTGATCCTTTAGTGTTTTTTCGAATATATTTTCATTGTTACTGAACTTTCTAAAATTTTAATATTATCTCGAACAAAACTAACTTGAAGTCATCACATCTATAGCACCCAACTCCTTCTTAAAAACAAGTCTCTCCGTGCCGTAGAGCGTAACAGTGGTCGACAATAATATCTCCATAGAAAAGGTCGAGAGTTCAAGCCCCGCAGCAGCCAGGTCTTTTTCCAGGTAAGTATTCGGTTAGATGGTTAGTACACTTGAATGAGTAAAATTTCCAACTTGACTATTTGGTAAAAAAGAAATGAATAATCCCGAATATGAAAACTCAGATTCATTAAGTGATATCAAATGATATATCATTACGTTGTTTTCGAATATTGATCTAATATCGCCGAATGTTCACATTTTTTTGTGGCCACTATTGATATCATCTACAATATAAGGTTGATATTCCCGTAATATTGAACCAATATTGGTCAAATATGTTTGTTCTACTTGGGATAGCGCATACAGAATGGAAAATGTACGTTTTCGGAATGTCCCAAACAGTTCCCCTTTCTGTACATTTCAGGTCCTGTGTGGACTAGAAAAGTACGTACCTGGGATTACCGACTATGCGGAAACGGTAAGTCGCAGGGAGGTCTTATGTACGTCTGTCGGAGACAAAAGTACGTCCTAAATACGTACAATGCATCCTCACCGTACATATGCAGTACGTCCACTGGACGTACTTGTGCTATTTGGGACGTTCTACATTTTCATTCTATACAATTTTCTGTGATACATTCAATTTTTTTGTATAGTTGGAGTCAACAACCGCTACATATGCCTATCAAAACTTGTTTTCGTGATAAAAAAAAAATGAAATATGTTGGATTTCCGGACAATTTCTATTCCCGTTGAATATACATGCAGAAATGAATTTCTTTAATGAGCTCATTGTTAAAGTAAAATTCTAATCGGGTAACAAATTATCAATAATATATTCTGATACTGATATGTACTCACTATTGACGACACGAAAATCATTTCATTTCGAAACCGCTATATCACACAACGACTTTGGCCAGCTGAATTTTTTCCAACAACAAACAATTCAGAAAAATTTCACGATGATTTGAAAAAAGGTTCTATATTCAGAGAACGAGGTAAACCAAAACAGGTATCCAATGAGGGATTGGTAGATGGATATCTCTAATACTTGGGATGGAAATGTGAAAACTTGTAAGTTCTCGCAATCAGGTGATTTATATAGTTTATACGTGAATTCGCTCAAATTGATATACTGCTGCTTTATAAGAGATTGAAATTGGAATATCATACATGAGAAATTTGAATGCGAAAACAACTGGATGAAACAAATAAAATACAGTTGCCTGTAAGTTTACTAAACCGCGACACGTGTTTCGCTATACAATAGCTTCCTCAAGCAGGAACTTTAAACTGCCAACGTCCACTTCCATTCAGGTTTTGAAAGAATCCAACATCGGGTTTTTGAGTCACTTATTTCTTCAAGTTGATCCTACGCTGTGCCATTCTGAATCAAAACATTTGGTTCTTCAACGAATGCTTGAAAGAAGAGGTCTTCCCCAAATTCATCCAATTGAAAACACGAAGCAGAAGCCATGCAGCTGTGAAGGGAAGCAGATATGGAAAAATCAGATGGATTGAGGAAGCTATTGTATAGCGAAACACGTGTCGAGGTTTAGTGAACCCTTATATGTGAAAATCTCACAGGCAACTGTACCTATAGTATTTGTTTCATATGGATTTTCATCGAGTAATGGCCACTTCCATTCAACTGGATAAAAATAAAGTGTGCTACAATTAAACTGTTCAATTAGAACGCCCTAAACGACATTCGTTGCTCTTGAATTCCACGGTTCGTTTCTTCATTTTCAAAAATCAATCGAAATATTCAAAATAACCATTCTTTCCGTTGGTGCCACCACATATTTGGAGTTTTTGGCATTTCATTCGAAAAAGGTTAAAGAAATGAACGATTTTCCAATTTCTGTTTACATTCTTGATTTCTGTCATCAGTATCACCAAAACTGTAGTATTATGAGGTTCTGACATCGAAGACAAAAATCATGATTGCCAATATGATGCAAAATCATTTCACGAAATGATGAGCATTTTCTCATAATGCAAAAGCAATGAATGAAGAATGTACTCATTAGGGAATATAATCTCGAAGTACTGGATACTGGAAGAAAAAATCGGCCGGAATTATGAAAAGTCAAACCCGGGATTTGAAATATGTATAATTTTTTTCCAACAAATATTCTTACGAGAATATCAGTGGTATCCAACAACACAAAAGCTACCCCAGCAACAAAAAACAGATCATATGTCAGTCAGAAGAAAGAAGAGGTTCGTTATTATGTAGTGCATCTATGTTTGGGATAAAATCAAATTTCTTACAAAGAGTTTCAACAGTTTTTTCAGTGACAAATGGATCCCGGGATTGAAAAATTTTGAATCCGATTAACTGGTCCCGGTCCAGGATTATAATCCCTGGTATTCATATACGATTTGAGCAGTAGTGAACGAATTCTGGGGCCGAATCACACAAAATTCAAAAAATTCAAAAATATAAAATTGGTAATCAACAGAATTTCCATTATTCAAATATTTGGTGCCAATCAATTTGTTTTCAAACCAAAATAATGATGATCAATATATGCTGAAATATTGTACAGTAAAATATTGCACGATATTTTTATAATGGGGCGTCTTCAATTTCGAGATATCCATCTATTCAACCTGGAATAATATGACAAATATATTAACCAAATTATTTCTCTTTCTCCATACTGAAGCTTGGTCAAAACTATCAGAGTATCTTTCCAAGTAGTGAGACTTATTTACAAGTACTATGTTGTTGTTGATTAGATATCAGTTGCTTCTCGTTAAAACAATTGATTTGTAATGAGGAGAACAGTTCAGTGCAATCTTGTTGAAGAATGGATCATTACCAGAGAGAAAAAAGGGAGAGGAATCCAAGGGAGACAGCTAATATTCTTTCATTGCTCACTTTTTCGTAAGTACTAACAACAAAATGACCAGATTGTTCGTACCAAGAAATTAATTTTTTGGCGAGGTATTTGTGAGAAATTAATACTTCATTATTTAATTTTTCCCTAGTGTTTCATTTGGATTTCTTGTATATAAATTGAGTATTCAGGTTTTCGTGGGCGATGAATCGATCTAGCTAGGTTTCATTTTCAGATAACGTCGTTTTACCAAGTTTTAAGGCAAAGGTCGCACTTGTGATTTTTTTCATATTTATGTTTCATTTCACTGTTACGAGTGCGCTCAGAAGACAGAGCCTTGTGCGAGTAAGGGTCGGCTATTAATTTTGGGTGCGGAAGCGTTCTGGGGCGTTTTACCGATCTAGACGGTAGCGCATTTGCTTTTTCAACTGCAGAAAAACCCACAGTGTTACCGGGACGGTTGTGGTATTCAATCCAGACATTCCACCCAGGTGCATTGGTATTTAGGCAACTAATAATTTGCCTATCGCACCGAGCCGGTCAGAGAAATTCTGTTTCCATCGCTGCGGTTCGAACCAGCAGTGAATATAAGGACCGCGCCTTAGGCCGCTTGGTTACATCGATCGAACCAGTTCATATTTTTTTAATATTATGTGGGTGAGATTGAAAAATATTATTTATATTTCATCAGCATGTTAATGGATGTTAATGGTATCTAAATATAATTTCCGAAAAATACGATTTCAAAAAACAAATGGAGCAAAGCTCGGTCATCCATGTACTGCGATTATGAATAGAACTTATGGTAAATATTATATTTTATATATATATATATATATATATATATATATATATATATATATATATATATATATATATATATATATATATATATATATATATATATATATATATATATATATAAAGAGGAAGTGTTATTTGCTATGAAGCAAGATGAATCAGGAAACTGATAAATAGATTATCAAATTCTCTGTGATAGACCAGAGAATTTGATAATCTATTATATATATATATATATATATATAAACTAGATTTGGAAGTTCTCAGGTATGCGGTCTGTTTACTAATAAAACTCATTTGTTCTTGATCTCAATATATCGCTAATGTTTATTAGCTTCATCAGGAGAAAAGCTACAAAGAATGTGACAAAATTTTACAAGATTGAATCGAAAATAACAGTTCTACTTACAATCATAGAATTAAGTGTAAGTAGAATGTAGATGTAAGTAGAACTGTTATTTTCGATTCAATCTTGTAAAATTTTGTCACATTCTTTGTAGCTTTTCTCCTGATGAAGCTAATAAACATTAGCGAAATATTGAGATCAAGAACAAATGAGTTTTATTAGTAAACAGACCGCATACCTGAGAACTTCCAAATCTAGTTTATAAAGTACGGTCGAGAATACATCACAAATATATATATATATATATATATATATATATATTTTGCTTTTTTATTTAGAAAAATTGAAATCATAGTAGTTGAGGTGAAGTTAAATTAGAAAGACTGTTATATGTAACTCAGTGGCGGATCCACGGGGGGGTTTCGGGTCCGGACCCCCCCGATTGGGAAAATAAGAGATTTTTTTTTCAACTTTTATCGGCTCCTAATTTTTAAATTCTGTTAGGGAACGAAAAAATGTCCCATGAGCAAGACAAAAAAATAAAATAGAATGAATTTTTTTGCTTTAAAATTGAAGAACTTTAATAATTATTATTACATTCCATTGAAAACTAAAGAGCAGGCTACATTTAAACATTAGTAAATTTTCATTTTTTAACAACCAATTTCATCAATTTATGCAATTCAATAATCCTCCAATTCCTAAAGAAATAATTCTCAAGAATTAAAAATAGTACAAACAAGACCCAAACAAACAGAGAGTAAGATATGAAAATAGAGTCCTCTTCATGTTGTAGATTCGAAATAAAATGCTATCAAATTGCAATTTTTGTCGATGACACTTTAAAGAAAATTGACACTTGTCAGGCTTATCGAGGAAAAGTTCGAGAAATTTCTGACAGTGCTGCCATTGGATCCTTTTTGGCGCAGTATTTGAAAAATTAGACTTGTTACATTTGTGATGAGTATTGTGTATGCTGGTAACGATTTGAATATACTATGTATGAGTAGAATATGCTGTTGATTAGGTTAAATCAACTCGATTCAATTTAAAAAAAGGAAAGTTTCGAACCTACTTTACCTCCTGGCTACACCTTCAAATTGTGCTCATGTCAATCTCTTTCACCTTTTTTTGGATCTTGACTAGTTGTTGCTATACGGTAGGTCATAATTTTCTGTTATATATATATATATATGTATATATAAATTTTGAGTTATAGACCCCCCTTGACCTGATCCTGGATCCGCCACTGATGTAACTTATAATGAACAGTTTCTAAGTAATGTATCCAGATTATTTTTAACATAATAAACGCCCGCACGTAGAAATATTGTACGTAACATAATCCAAAAGTAATTTTACGCGATTTGCTGCATTTTTCAACGAGTTTAACACCATGTATGACATCGTTCGAAATATCTCTCTAAGTGTTTGTTCCCCTGAAAATTCAAATAATTTTAACCATTGAAATCAAAATGGTGGTGTCAGACCATTTTATTATTACCTGATCCGAGAACCTGCATAAAATTTGTGTGTGTTAGTCTTTTTCAAATATCAAAATGTGTTGGAAGAATACGTATGAACAGTTGCAATGGAATATATTTCTGAGTAAAAGTTCCCACAAAAAAAAACCTTTGCAGATCAGTTTCCATGTATCAGTCGAAACTGCATCAGGTTGGTCAGGAAACATGAGACAAAAATCTACCAAATATATAGTATTATATTAATTGAAGAAAAAAATTAACAGTCGCCATTTTGATTTGGGATGGAGCAATGATTCAAAATTTTAGAGTGTTCTACCTACCAAAGAGGCCTTTAGAACGATGCGTAACACTTGATACAACACTTTTTTGAACTTTTCGTAAATGTTTGGGAGGATTTAAAATATTTCTGTTGCAAAAACATTCGCGATTTTCCTCTGAAAAATCCGACATTTTGATTTTGGTGAGTAAAATGAATTGAGATTTTGGCAAAAGTCTTCTACTAAAAGAGATACTTTCAAAAAGTAGTATCAAAATATCTTACAAATACCTTTCAACGATAGCATATCATTCAGAGACGTTCGACTCATTCAGAACAATTAAGGAAACAAGCGTCTATATAAAACAGCTACTCCGCTTCCTATTTGAGATCAATTACCCTAACAGTCCTAACACCAAACTGATATTATTTGCACGCGAAGCGCGTTTTGCTAACAAGGTTTGAAAATTGATACAAACATCTAACCTCAGATTATGTGATTAAATTTTTCAAAATTTTGGACGAGAGCATTTTATCAAGAAAGTAGCAGTTTGGTTTATGAAACCGGCATCGTAGCGTTTGCTTCGGTCACAATATACCATAGCCATACATGTTTTGGCGGGAAATTCAAATATACGGGATTCTGAATAGTAATGAGTATGTCATTTTGCATGTTGAAATGAATATTTTGTAAACAATGACCTTTGAGTATTTATAATAATGCCAAACATTCCCATTATTTGTTTACAAACACAGGATATTAATGTTATAACACAACTTCATTTTATCCTTGTGTTTTTGTAACAAATAATGTTTGTGTTCGTTGTGTTTCATTATAGTATAGATACTTGAGAAATTTTACATTCATTTCAAACCATGTTGTATACAAAATAATCATTTTAACATGCAAAATGACATACTCATTAATATTCAGTATCCCGTAAATTTGAATTTACCGCCAAAATATGACATTGTACACCCCGAGCTGACAAGTTGACATTTGAGTGTCTCTACTGTATGGCTAGGCTATACCAACGTTCATATATAGGAAAGTTACGAAATGTCACGAGTTTATGGGCGAAGGGGTACCTAAGGCTAGGGGCAGGGTTCGGGGAAATCGAGGTTGACAATTCTGGGGTAAATTGGGTAAATTAAAAATTTCTATAGGTGGCAAAACCCCATAGAACCAAAGATGAACAGAAAAAGTGCAAATAAATTGTCACAGAACACACAAACATATATGTTTTATGTGGCTGATTGCTGATTGTCTCTGGTCTCTTGGTGTCTTTGTGGTGAAAGAAAAAGATTTGCGATGTCACAGCCCACAACATACCTGCGTTGCGTTGTGTATTCTGTCTTGTCTTTGCGGAGTTTAGGAAATCATTTTTTAAGTATTTTAAGTCGTTTGTTCAATTTTCATTAGTGTAAGGAGTTTCTTAGAGTAATATTTCACTAACTTTGAAGTGTTTCTATTAGGATAAGTTGTTGGTGTTTTTTCATGGGTTCTTGTTCGTTTTAGTTGTGTTGTATGAACAACTTTTTGATCATTCATTATGCCGGGAAACAAGGGCTGTATAACAGGCTGTTTGAACACTTGGGAAACGCTATTAAGCTCCAGTAGAGCCTTGATTTTCAAAATAAATGTTTTTTTATGCAGTGTCATCATATATTGAATATATCACAATCTGACAACTAACACATGATTTATGCAGCAGTTTTGGATAATGAGAAGTTCAACCTTCACTTTTCATTGGGAACGTTCATGCACTAGTCATAATAGAGTTGGGTAATTTTCATCTCTTATTACTCAAAACTGCTGCATAATCCTGTGTTACTTTTAAATAATTACATCAGTTTCTTTAGTAATGCTATTTTGAAATACATTACATGATTTCATTCACGAATAATCATGTAGCATTTTGTTCTTAATTTTATTTGGATTCCTATATAAATTGAACACTATACATTAGGAGACGTAGATAGCATCCAAAGTATAATACAAAGCTCAAGCGTTTTCTTGGCCTCTGAAAAATATCCTTGAACGACTGGTAAACATAAATACTTTCCATCTCATATACGAGTAATTACCTTACTCTGGCAAACTACTTCTTGTTGTATGAGGAACAGTCCCACTTTTTTTGAAATAAAGGTATTCCTTTCGAATTTTCATCAACCATACGCACATTTATCAATTTTTCATCTGCTTTCGTTTTCAATTTTCACATCGATCGAGTTGAATTATCTGTCAAACATAAATACGAAGAGTATGAATATCCACACTTTTTCTCAACTGACATTTAGACTTGGACAACATAAACTTAGATTTTCAATATACTCGAATATTCATAGATCTTATTAGGGAAGCAGGTATTTTTTTGGCTATCTGTTGTTACCTACCAATCAGATACCTTAACCTCATTGACGCCCCGGTAATATGGAGGGATCGGTATGATGACATTTCGTAACCTTCCTCCCATATACCAAGTGAAAATATTTATTTGCTGTTTTTTCCATCATTCTAATTTTTATCTTATCGAGTCCAAATCTTTCGTATCCCACTTGACTATTGGTCGCCAGACGACACGTTCTTCGTAGGGATTAAAAACACATTTATGTGTTTTCGCGAATAATAAAA
Organism: Zygogramma bicolorata; assembly: GCA_032362365.1. Classification (NCBI taxonomy): domain Eukaryota; kingdom Metazoa; phylum Arthropoda; class Insecta; order Coleoptera; family Chrysomelidae; genus Zygogramma; species Zygogramma bicolorata. Next base: position 1,005,913 of record JAVJAQ010002294.1, read on the forward strand.
CTGACGATTCTAGGATTGCCAGAGTTGCGATATTCCTTCGATAATCTGCACTTTTGAAACCGACACCAAAACAAATATATTTTTCCGCAAATCGCTAGGAAATCTTGAAATCACAGAGAAAATTTCTCAAGGAATTTTGAAAAAATCGCGAATGATTTTATTAACAAATAATTGGTGCTCTGAAATTTGTTATGAAATTACTGGGTGACCATGGAAACTGTATACAATCATTTATGGCAATGGAAAGATGGATTTCCACCCTCTCGTTCCAGTTATCGTTTGCTGTTATGCATTTTTGAAATTTGACCCTCTTGACCACATTTGTGTGGGTCATCTTCTTCCTCGGGGCAAATATATAATTTTAATAGTCACAAACTATTAAAGCTCACGGGCTCGTCCTTTCCATGTTATATCATTCACACCATATCACTGATGTGAGACATTTCAGCATAAGGATACAATAACTCCATGTTATTCTAGACTGAAAACTATTCAATGAAGTCTCATTAGAAAATGTGATTATTGCTTACCTAGATTGTCTCGCTAACACCTTTATAGGTATTTATTCAATTAACTGTAGTTTCAAAATGTTCATCATCTATTATCTGTTGATGGATATTTTCTATTTTGGTTTCACTCCTACAATTTACAACAATAAAAAGCCTGTACAACAATATTAACATGCCCGAAGAGGGTATTGTATAGTGAAACATTTGTAGCGGTTTTGTAAACTGTCTAGTGGAAATCACTCAATGTTTCTCGATAACATTCTCTGAAGGAGCATCACTCCACCCATCACTGAGGTATTACAGGGATAGAAACCCGAAATTATATTTATTATCAAGATGAATATAATGATATAGTTCATTTCCTGATCCTTTCAATGAAAGTGATTGTTCGAAACTCATCCATTGTCCCCTTCCTTCTTGTTCTATACATACTTTACAATCTGAAACGCATTGCCCACTGTTGATAAACATGAAATGTTTGTTTATAAATGTTTGAAGAGTAAAGAACAATCAACCCTGTTATTCAATGATGTATTGATACGCTGTACTGGGTGACAAATAAAACAGGCTACTCAAATCATGCGGTCACTTCAAAATATGAGACTAGGGAGAAGAAATATATGGCTCAAACTACACAATTGTCATGTAAAATTCTTGAGACCGTATTGTCATTCTACTCTACATGACACTACTCAAAGTCTGAAAGTGACCACATAGAATCATTTCAGCTATGTTTGAAGTCAGATTCTTTTTTCCTTTTTTTATGGATCGAAAGATAATGAAAACAAGATGTGAATGGAAAAATTCATCGAAAAGAAAGATCATGATGAAACTCTGCTATGAGTGATGATGAAAAATAATATTCTGAGCAAGCGGAGCATTACTAAAAGTCATACATTCCACTCCTTTTCGAACTATCAAGGGATCCTTGAATTCTATATATTGCCTTTTCTCTGAAGACGAAGAAAACATGTACTTTCTCATTTTTACGATTGGCGAGCAAATTGAACAATTTCAATTCTCACTTTTTGTATACTGGATCCACCTATACGAAGAAAGCTCGACAATCTATGTAAATACCTCCTTTTCAAAAATATAGCGATACCGTAAAAATTCAGTGAATTTTGTATTTTTGACACTGATTTTCAGTAGATACCCACGTTTCTGTTTTATCGCTCTTTTTTGCGCAAGCAGAGATAAGATCCAGTTAATGAGTGAACATGTTATGTGATAACACATTTTTAGCATTGGAAATGCTGATAGTTATATCGAGGCTATCTGGAATGACAGTTTTTTCTATAACCTGCTTTTTGACTCGCAACTTACTGAATAGTTGTCGATTTCTCTTGAGAACTGTTCATTAGCTGAAATAATCTGATACTCCATTACGAGTTTGATTTCTCCCAACTCTATGCCACTCATTGATTTTTAATGATACAATCTACTGATTTGTTAGGTGTTTTCGGGATTCTGGGCCATGGCCTTCAGGTTTCTGGGTCTGACGTTTCGTCTGCATCTGCGGCAAACATTCTCGAAGGCGATGCAGCAATGAAGTGTTCTTCTCTGGATGTTGAGACTCCCTTTTACGGCTGAGGTTGTTCTCATGTTTACGAATTTCCAAGGCCTTCCTATAGAGCAGGGGGTAATAGCTCTCAGTTGTTTCCAGTTGCGTTCTGTCCAAGTCAATATCATGACCCTCCAACAGAGCGTGTTTGGCCACCGCTGATTTTTCTGTTTGGTCATATCTACAAGTCCCTTGGTATTCCGTTAACCGCGTTTCAATGCTTCTTCTTGTGGTTTCGATATAGACAGAATTATAACTACATGGTATTCGCTAAACTCCCGCGCGGAGAAGATAATGGATCTCGTGGGTATTTAGCAGATCTGAAGCTTTCCTGAATTTTCCTCCTATGCGTGAAGATAGCTTTCACCCCATGTTTCTACAGAAGTCTTTCAATGCGGTCCGTCATACCGCTAATATAAAGCAGGAATGTCAGTTATATTAATAATAAAATGTGCTGGCTGGAACTTCCGGTTGATCCGCGTCTGGAAAGATTTACTTGTCTACGTTTCGGCTCCCATTTCGGATCCATTTTCAAGACTGAGTGACCTTGCGTCTAGGTCTGAGTTGTCTTACTGGCTGGCTATCATCACTGGAGATCGAGGATTGAAGGTTGATGGGATTTAAGGGTGCATTAGTAATTATGGCAGGATCAGGGATCGGACGGTCGATGGGAGGTTCGAACGGATTAGTTCCCAAGTCGGAGTAAATAGAAGTATGTCGGACCAAGAGTGGTTTCCAGGTATTGGGGAGTCTTTGAGAATCGTCGCGTTTATTGAGACAGTTGGGACGTTTTTCGATTTCAATGGCTTCACGGGTAATTCTGGTTTGGAGGGTTTTGGCTGTGGCAACGGTTTTGGTGTTTTTGAAATCTATTTTGTGGCCTGTTTCTAAATGATGTTGGAATAATGCTGAGTTTGTGTCAGAATTACGGACTGCTAGTTCGTGTTCATATGCTCTACAGGACACTCGTCGGTTGGTCTGGCCGATGTATGTTCTGGGACAATTAGAGCATGGTATTTCATATATTCCTTGGGTTTCATTGGGGATTGTGTCTTTGGGTGTTCGAAGGTAGGTGGATATTTGGTTGTCAGCTGTGAAAATGGTTTTGATGTCATGTCGTGTCAGAATTCGACTTATTTTATCAGTAACACCATGAATATATGGAAGGAAAGCTTTTTGTCGTTCAGGTTCGTCCTTCGGGGGTCTAGGGTGAAGATCTCGGGTTTGCTGGAGTTTAATAGACTTGTGGATTTGGGAATCGGAGAAATCGTTTTGGGTAAGTGCGGATTTGAGCTTTTCCATTTCATTGGATCTATTATGGTTATCGGTGAGTTTGAAGGACCTATGTATGAGAGAATTCAGAAGCGAATTCAATTGTGCTGGGTGATGATGAGACTTGGCATTGAGGTACCGGTTTGTATGGGTTGGTTTGCGGTAGACGGTGTGAGTGAAAGAATTGTTGGACTTCCGGATGAGAACATCCAAGAATGGGAGGGAGTCGTCCTTTTCTATTTCCATAGTGAATTGTATGTTGGGGTGAATGGTGTTGAGGTGGGTCAGGAATGTTGGTAGGGTTTCAAACCCACGAGGCCAAATGGCAAAGATGTCATCTACGTATCTGAGCCAGCAAGTGGGCTTGAGTTCAGATGTGTCAATGGCTCTGGTTTCGAAGTCCACCATGTAGAGGTTTGCAAGAACTGGGGAGAGGGGGGAACCCATCGGAGCTCCTTTCACTTGTTTGTAGAATTTGCCCTGAAATAGAAAGTATGTACTGGACATCAGCCATTGTAATCGGGTGTTCAATGATGGTATGTTGAGAAGCAGAACTCGAATTAATTTGTTGAGTTCGGAGGTCGAAACTCAATCATCACCTAGAAGATGGCAAGTGAGACTTTGCCGAAACGTTGTGACAATTATCCTTCAGAGGATCAAAACCACAGAACACGGAATGAAACCCGAAAACACAATTCATCATACTTCGTTCGTGAGAATCTTCATGCTAACATATATATATATATATATATATATATATATATATATATATATATATCTATTGAATCCAATTGAATTCAATAAAGATACGTTTCATTCTTCTCAACGAAAAAAATATCATTTTGTTCACTTCCAGATATGTAGTAAGTCTATTCAAGAAATCTTTCAAACATGATCTTCAAGAGGAGGACCTGTACGAAGTACTCAGTAAATGCAGTTCGAAACGTTGTGGAGATAAGCTTGAGAGAAAATGGAGAGATGAGACTGACAAAAAAGCGAGTCCCTCCCTAGCTAGAATGGTATGGAAGAGATTTGGTTGGAGGTATATTCGGATTTGCTCAGTGAATATCTGCTGGAAGACATTTAGAACGTAAGTGAGGGTATGAAAAATGCTTCAGAGTTGTTATACTCTTCATAGGGGAAAAGTACGTTTGTTTGAAACGAATAAGTTCATGAAACCAATTACCAAATACTCTACTTCTATACGATGCCGTAAACCAAGGTAATAATTTTATTAAGTGGGGAAAATCGACTTTGTTCGAGGTCTCAATATTATTTAATTCATAATATTTCAAAAAATATATATAATGAATAAAAAATTAATATTTGAAATTTATTGTTCAATGATTTCATGCACCAAGTCGGGACTGCAAATAGGGGAAAATATATATAGATCAAGCCCCCCCATCTTTTGTCAGTTTCCTAATTATTCCTAGATACCAATGAGTTGTAAGTTAAGTTTCCCGATCATTGTTACAATTGAGTGACTCTGAGAGTGAGAGGAAGAAGGAAATAACCTCCCTCAGCTCCAGATTAAAAAGGGTAGATGCCGTGATTGGCAAATCAGCTGATAAACCGGTTACGTTTCATTCATGGAAACTGCTATGGGGGCTTCAATATAAAAAAGACAAAAAAGTTGGCCAAGGAAGAATCTAAGTACTGGGGTACAATATAATATCGTAACAGTTTTAGCTTGACAAAATGGTTAAGGCTTTCGCGGCCGAGGTTTTCAATATCACTATCAAACCCGAACAAAAGTAGTGATAGTTTTAGCTTGTTTGGTATACGTCGATGTGTACACGTTAGCGGTAATTGGACACTGGATCTCTGATGTGCGAAATGTCGATTGGAATAACCTTCTTTTTTTTTGTTGGATAGTCACTTTCAACCTGAGAATAGTTCAAAATGAGCATATTTTGGTATGATTGAGAACCGTATCTACTGAAGAATGCATTCACAGACAACACTGCTGACCCTTCGAATCAAATTTGATAATAATCAACAAACAGTTGCGTGAAAACTTACTTACCGAATAATTTTTTTGTTTTATTTCTTCAATAGAATAAAATTACCGTAAGAACCTGGAAAGAATTCGGAAAGGACATGAATCTTTCCTACTGTTCTACCCATAATCGACATGAAAGGTATGTCTGGTTTGTTAGTTCGCTAGTCAGAGCAGCTCTATAGTTTCATAATAAAAGAAGGTAACTGAGGTTAGGAGACACTCATAGGAGAGATCGAAAGAACTGAAAATAAGTTCTTTGTTGGGTTTTGTTTAGGACAGGGAGTTCTGAAACTGAAATATTACCTGTTCCTTGTATTTATATTCACCAGAATCTTTTGGCAATCTTTTACCAACTCAGACTTTCACAATCGCGGTACCAGATATTCCTGCGAGATCAGAGCTCAAAAATTTAAATTATCCATTTCTGAAAAAAACTCATTGGATATAAAACTCTTTAATTCATTAACAACTCAAGTAAAAACAATGAATTTTGACCAATTCAAAAAATATACCAAAAACTACCTCACCCTACATAATTTTCACTCTATGAGTTTATGTCATGTACCCATGAAATGATGGTACTCACCCCAAACACTCTATGAATATCAATGAGTAACACTTATTGATTCGTTTTTAACTTGAATATTGTTCAAAGAATTGATTTTATTCCTTCTTCGAGTATACCATTTGATACTGTGAGCTGTTCATCATTTCATTATAGTGTCAGGGACACCAGTGTATGATTTCATTTATAATATTGTTTTAGAGCTGACTGTTCACAATGTTTTACAATTGTACTAGCTGATCATGATTAAGATTGGTGAACTGTTGTTATTGTCTATTTCATGTAGATTTTATTCCTAGATGTGATGAAGTAACTCATTTTTTTAGCAAATTTTATGAGTGAATGTACTCTTATGTAGAACTGACTTGCTGCAAATGTTATCGAACATAAAGTGGTTAATGAATAAATACCTTAAATACCTTTTAAGAATTGAAAACATAATATAATGCACAATTTACTGGAATTTCATGGAATTCTTCGAACATTTTTTGAATATAATGGATAGTGTTCAAGGGTTTTGTCATGAACGATCAAACCAATATTCCAAAATTGCGTCCACACCACCTTAACAAAACCCTCTAGTTAATGTATTACACCGAGAAAGCAATTCGAATACATTGGAAATTTTTAGAGTTTGTGAACCATATGCAGTAACCATGCTTATATCTTACTTCAAACCAGGACAGACTGAGATGACAATAAATTACGCCTACTTGTACGGGGCTATGATGATATCCCTGAAGCTGGGTCAGCGTTTCTACCTCCACAATTACATACTCTGCGTACAACAACTGGGTGTTGAGATAAAGACATCATTCACATCGTTATTGTACAGAAAAGCACTGAAACTCACCCCCAGCACGATTTCAGAAATAACAATTGGGAACATTGTGACCCTCATAACTAAGGATGTACAAACATTCAAGGAATCTGTTTGGATAATCAGCGATGTGAGTAGTGGACTGGTTCAGATATGCGTAATATCGTACCTGATATTTGCAAAAGTTGGGGTAACTTCATTATTTGGAATCGGAATACTGGTTGCTGTATTGCCCATTCAGGGTGAGTATTTGTTTATACATCGCCAACGCGTATTTCGATCATAGGTCAACCTATCTGCCTCACAGATATGGCCAAGATATCCAAATCATCTGAAAACATTCTTCAAACGACCATGGAAAGTAACCTTTATTCTCACTCTTGCGGAAAGTACTTTCCGCACGGCTGTCAATAAGCAGTCCAACCCGTGAATCCTGTAAGATATTTAGATGTTAACCTGTGGTAGAAGTCCATTGTATCTCAAAGTGGAGTGTAAGATTTACGATGCAGAAAAACTCTAAGTCGTCTCCACAATTTAATATTCGAAAGATGTCAGGAAGGTGATTCAGTACATGTTTCGAACCTAGATAGGTTCATCATCAGCTGAATTAACATTCAATTCTACAATAAAGGAAGGGCAATATAATATTAGTTGATACTATGAAGTATAAAATTACTTACATGGAGATGAAAAAATCACATGGTGAAATTTAAATAGTCATCGGAAAAAATTTTATACATTGAAAGGAATAATGAAAAAATTTTTTTTTTGTGCGATCAGGGGAATTTAAGACATCCCTAACACTAAAAAGGTATTAAAATTGGGGGGCTTGAAGCCACATGGAAGAAAACTTGAAAAACTGCTACACTTCACAAATTGACTTGATTTGGGAATGAGGGAGATTCAACTGACAGAACTTTCAACTGAAAACATTTTTCGACAGTTGACAGTTCTGTCAGTTGAATCTCCTTCATTCCCAAATCAAGTCAATTTGTGAACTATAGCAGTTTTTCAAGTTTTCTTCCATGTGGCTTTTTTTTACTTTACATATTGGGCACGAGGGCTTCAAGCCCCCCAATTTTAATACCTTTTTTATGTTAGGGATGTCTCAAATTCCCCTAATCACACAAAAAAAACGTTTTCATTATTCCTTTCAATGTATAATTTTTTCCGATGACTATTTAAATTTCACCATGTGATTTTTTCATCTCCATGTAAGTAATTTTATACTTCACGGTATCGACTAATATTATATTGCCCTTCCTTCATTGTAGAATTGAATGTTAATTCAGCTGATGATGAACCTATGTAGGTTCGAAACATGTACTGAATCACCTTCCTGACATCTTTTGAATATTAAATTGTGGAGACGACTTAGAGTTTTTCTGCATCGTATATTCAGATGTTATTATTAATTGCTCTTCCTTATTGATATTATCACATAAAAACTACTTAATGATGAAAAATTAAAAAAAAAAATTTGACGCTGGTAATCGAACCCACAGCCTTGCGTTTATCTTACCGGATATCTTCAGATTTGAATAAGCCCTGTCAGAGATATATACTTATTTACATTAATTATGACATTTATTGTATTTTCATTTTATCCAAACAAAATTGAACTCTTTTGCAACGAAAGCTCAAAATTTTCAATTTATATTCAACCCAGTAGTTGGTATTGGAACGAATATTTTGCAGACACCGCTACAATTTAGGAATTGTAACAATAACCAATTTACTTTCAATTTCAATGGTTCCAAATGATTAAATCTGTTTCCCAGTTGTATCTAATAAGAACTCACATATTGTCATTCTTTCAAATAAACGATTACTATCGTTGTTTCTTTATTTCACTATAAAATAATCGTAAATTCATGTGCACTTTATGAAATTGAAATACCCTATATATCAAATGAATCGTCTCTATTCAAAAGTGGTACAAAAACTGAGTGAGAAACGATCTGTGCGCCATATAGGCAGAGAAGTAATTCTTTCAGAATGATTTTTTCTGTCTCCTGCTGTAGAAACTAACGGCTTGTGAATGATATTCACAAGCCAACAAAGAGTATTATTCAAATTTTTTTCTCCTCCTATAGGACATTAAATAATAATTGACAATCGGTTTACAAAACCGCGACAACTGTTTCAAACTATAAATTAGCCTTACCAAGCAGGCCTATATATTATAAAATGATTCATGCTGCTTGAGGAAGCAAAACACGTGTTTCGGTTTTGTGAAACAATCATTGTCGAACAGAAAATTAATATTTTCTGATGAATATGGATTCTCATCAAGTATAGTAAAGTAAATTAAATCTCTTATAAAAGTTTTGCATGCTCTTTTCATCAATTCGTAGAAAAAAACAACTCTTATACCCTCCACAAATAATATTAGATAATATTTTTTTTTAATATCTTCATCTCTTATCTGCATGAAACCTGTTTGTTTTATCACGAAGATAATAGGAGTGGACATATTTTTTTCTGATTGAATTTTTCATATATTTCATATATATTATTTTCAGCACTTATTGGAAGGTGGATCAATAAGCTCAGACAGAAAACAGGAGCAAAGACTGACAAACGTCTGCAAGTGACCCAAGAAACTTTGTCAATAATCAGAATAATTAAAATGTACACGTGGGAAAAAATTTTTGGAGACAAAATCAATGCAGCTAGACAGTAAGAATTTTTAGTATCTCTACATACAGTGATTTTCTTTAATGTCATCCCCTTTAATTTTTTGAACGGGTCAACTCAAAAAATTGAATCTTGGGATAATGAAATTGATGCATAAGTACTATATTTTGAAGTGGAACTCACAGATGAAAAATTCAAGATGGCGACTGGGCGCCACCTGCAAAAACATTAAATGGAAACAGGGTCTTGTGATACATCATTTTGAAGCTCCTGACGAAGACCATATAACCCTAGAATATGAAGTCAATATCTTCACTACTACAACTACAAAATGGCGGAACATGTGATATTATTCTGAATACCAATACAATAATATCAGTATTTCTAGAATAGTTATTTATGTACCAAGGACGAAAAACTGTCTATTATAGTCGAGCATGCAAATTGCTAGCTGAGGCGCGTCGTCCCCTACGCTTTTATGAAAGTAAGAACTCACCTATTTGCTACCCCCGGCTACGTCCCACTCTCCCAATTGCAGACTCGATCATAATTCAAATAAAATTATAAAGAATGTATTCTGATTTGAAGTGTAACAACTCTCTATTTAAATCATATTACTACAAAATTATCAATCTCGAAGATGGATATTGAAAGAACAGTTTGTGCAATTATTAATATTAATTCCTGCTGTCGAAGAAGATGCCAGAGACAAGTTTTGATTTTGGGTACTTGTTGATGCAACTTCAGATGCAGATGCTCCGGCATCACTATTTCTAAAACTTCCCTCTCGGAGTGCTTGACCAGTTAAAATACTTTTTGATACATTTATTTTATTGGGAATGGAATCCTCAATGTAACCCTCGGCGACTGTTGAGGATTTCCATCCTCCGTGCTGTTTTAGTGACAGCATATCTGCGCCGGCATTGACTAAAAGTGTTGCAGATGTGCGCCGATAACAATGCCCGGTGTACTCTAGTTCGTTCGGCAATTTTAAGTATTTTGCGATTAAGCTAGGTATCTTTGCAAATGTATGCACACCAACCACTTGCACTGTACACTTTCCTGATTTATAATTGACAAAAAATATATTATGATTACAATGCTTCGGTCTTAAGTTGGCGTATTGTCGAAATATTTCTAAAGGATTCACTTCGTCGCAAAGTTTGTCTGTAACTGTAAAAACACGCCTTTTACCATTTTTTGAGTCTGGAATGGTTATTACAAGCATGTTGCTTTGATAAACAATATCCTTGGTCGTTATTTTACGTAGTTCGTCTCTTCGACAAGCCCCAGCAATTCCAATAATCAAACAGAGCTGAAATATAATATAACAATAAATGAATCAGCAAAATAAATAAAAACATTTTACCTTATGCAAAAGATAAGTGTCATCAGGGGCATCACCAAGAAATCTGTTTATTTCATCTCGACTGAATACTCTAGATTTTTTCGCTTTGTACCCAACGCTTTGTTTTTTCAAAAATGCAATAAGTTTCGGAAATTTGGGTATGTTAACGTTTTCCTTGATGGCTAGTGTAGACTTTAGCATAAGTATATTGACCATAGCGTCGAGGACTTATAATTATTCTCATCAGCTTTACTAGAAAAATAGGCCAGAAGAACATTTTCTGAGAGATTCTCGACCTTATGTTCCTGACGCCAGTTCTTGAATTTGTTGTATTGTTTTTCGTATAAAATTCGTGATTTCTGTGGGAGTAAATCCAACGTGGCCGTATTTGCCAATTCCCGTAGCTCCGGAGGAGTATTACTTACATCCACATCGCTATCACTATTCATTTTTGATTACTTTGAACACACACCGCGGTCTTATTCACACGTAAAATCTAGCGAATTTCGTAATTACTTCATTTGACAACAGCAAATGATAGTAATTGTCACAGGCGCCTATATTTTTATTAAACGAAAATTATTCAATCGCCGCTCTCGAACAGTGCCGTACCATAGCAACCGCAGCGGACGAAAAGTGTTTGCGGACGGAAAGTACTTGCCTCCAATAATAGTCGATTTTTCGTCCGGAAATCAGTACGTAAAATGTAACTTTTCGTAGAGGTCGACGAAAAATATTTGTTTTTCTCTGCTATATGGCAATCCCAACAACCGATAAGGTTTGATAAGTTATTTTTTGTTCATGAACACCATTGTTCAGTTCGAATATTCTCATTTAGTTTTCGATTTTACAAGCAAATGGGTATTACGTAATCTATCTCCAAATTGGCAATTGAAAATTAAGAGGGCAACTGTATTTCAATATGCTGGCAACTACTGTTGATCCTCTAATCACCAAAATCGTCGAAGTGAATCCTAATGAATTAGATATGTATATTATTATTCCAACGAGATGTAACACCACCACATGACTCCAGACAAGAAAGAAACTATTTGGATAATACTTTCCATGGTCCTCGGATTGGACATCGAGGTCCTACGGAATGGCAAGCACGCTGAAAGATTTGATACCTATAGACTTTTTTGATGGGGCTATTTTAAGCAAAAGGTATACGAAACTGAACCTGCTTCAATATTGAATATACGTCAGAGAATAATAAATATTTGTAGAAATATCGACGTTGCTGTGTTGGAAAAGGTCCGACGTGAAATATCAAATAGGCTGTATTTGAGTCAAGACGTTTGAGGCAACCATTACGAGCATCTTCTGAACTGAATTCAGCTTATTTCCTCAAAGTATGGTTAAACGACGATGTATTCAGGCATTTATTGAATGTTCCGCCATTTTGTAGTAGGTGAAGATATTGACTTTATATTCTGAGGTTCAAAGGATTCAGGAGAATCAAAATGATGTATCACAAGGCCTCTCCTTTCCATTGAATTTTCATCTCCAGATGGCGCCCAGTCGCCATATTGAAATTTTCATGTTTCAATTTCAGTCCAAAAAATAGTATTTGAGCATACATTTCATTATCTCAAGTTTCAATTTTTTGAGTTAGCCCAATATCAATATGTATGAGGAACATACCTATATTTCTATCAATATTTATATCAAAATCGAATCACTTTCTTCACGAATCATAAACTTCATGCCTTCCGAAATTCATTCAAGCCATTCAAGAGGAGTTATAGAATGGAACTGAATTCTTTATTTTTACTTATGGAAAGCTGCTGCTGGAATTAGTAATAGATACTTTCTTCATAGCCTTCCGCCACTGCTTCGGATTTCTAGTTGTTTGAAAATCTTTCATCGCAATGACAGATCTGTACCATGATGAGCTCATTCTGATACAGATTTATCGTTATGATACAGATTTTTAATCCGTTTCATTATAAAACAGATCATGGCCATTCAAGTGTATTATTATAGTACCTCTGTAGAAAAAAATACATTTTCACTCACGTTCGATGGTGCAGACAGTGGCCCGGCTCCATCGTTATGCAACTGAGCGGAGATCTATTTACGAGCGCAAATCAGTGGCGGCGTTGGGGAATTTTGAAACAGTATAAATAATCTTCATCATACCCAATCTTCAAACTATTTTCCTAAGGCCTTATAATTTTTGACTGGGATGAAAACGGGTAACTACAAACGAGTGAACTTGGATTCAATTCTGTGACCAGTTACTTTGGGCTCATTCATTTTTTTCCCTAGAAATCGTAGCATCAAATGATTTTGACAATATAAACAATATTATGATTAATTGCTTTCACATGATTCTTGTTATTTCATAAAAAGAATTGATGAGTGATGGCATGATGTCACATTTGAACACAAGTAATGAATACTAAATTTCAAAAATTAAATACTATTTGCTTGTACTCACCTGTTGCGGTTTTGTTAACCTCAATATAGAGAAAAGGTCACAGGAAACTGTGAGTATTTTTGATATGTCTGCATTTTTTTTCAGACACGAGGTCAACAAAATGCTATTTGGATTTTATTTACGTGCCGTTTTACTTTTGGTTGGTGTGTTATCTACCAATTTGGGCCTTTACGTTCTGATAATGGCTTACATTTGGATGGGGTTCCCAACAGATACCACAATTGTGTTCTATCTCCTGACCAACTTCAAAACACTGAGAAAAATTCTTGGTAACGACATACCTTGGAATATAGGGCGTTATGCGGAATTGATTTCTGCAGCAACTAGAATAAATAGAGTGATGAGAGCTGAGGAATGGCATCCTTGTCGGTCTACTAATCCAACCATGAGTCGGCCAGTGGTAGAATTCAAGGAAGTATCAATTCATATAGGAAGTAAGGCAATATTGAACGACTTGTCACTCAGACTCGATTCCGGATTGATAGTAGTGACTGGTCCAGTTGGATCAGGAAAGAGCTCACTTTTGAAAGCGATACTACAGGATTATCCGTTAACAAAAGGAGAGATGATCTCTAATGGCACTATTTCATATGCATCCCAGGATCCATGGATATTTCCATCCACTATCAAACAGAATATCATATTTGGAGAAAAGTTTGATCTAGAGAGGTAAATACAGGGTGTAACTGAAATGAAGTCATTAAAAAATAAATAAAAATTCATATAATGTGTGCCCTAGCGTTCCGAATAACGGGGTGTCCAAAGTTTAATGAAAGAACAGGTTTTCATGAATTAATCAAAATTTTTTCCGCCGATTTCGATGAAACTTCGTGTGTATTTTATATGTAAAGCGATGCTTCTTGTCATGAAATAAGATTTTGAATTTTGTGGTGCCACAGAGGGTAACCTGATTGAAATTTACGATAATAAATATTACAGGGTTACGATCTCTTGACTGTAAAACTGTGTGGTATTCGTCGACATTCGAACAAACTGTGAAATGAAAATTTGTTGGGTTTGGCAAGTAGATGAAAGAAGTATTCAAAATGCTGGTTTATGTCTATTTCATTTAGGTAATGATGAGAAATAATTAAACCAGATGCTCAAAATGCTTGCATTACAAGCATTCAGTCTCCGTCTCATTGACTGCCACACATGTTCAAAAAGTCCTGGGGTGTTGCGTATGTATTATATTACGATTATTCATTATTATCTTCCTCAAGTCATTGTCATCGATCGACAACTGGTGTCGCATATACAAGCGATTTAAAATGTACCCGAAATAAACAACTTAGATGGTTCAAGTCTGGAGATCGTAGTGGCCACGGTTGAGGTCACCCACGATCTATCCACTGGTGAGCAAAAATGTCATTGAGATATTCACGAGCGGTTACACCGAAATGAGCATAAACCACATATTTCGCCTCAGTAGCAAAGGAAAATCCTGTAACAATTCTGGCAATGCTTCTTCTAAGAATTCTCTCTACGATACACCATTGAGTTGAGGAGGAAGAAAATGCGGCTCTATTAGATGATCGCCACGAATTCCCGCCCAGACGTTGACCGAAAATTCCTGCTGAAATCCACTTTTTACAATGGCATGAGGATTCTCGTAGTCCCCCAAAAATTATTGTTGTAGAAGTTTATGATGGCATCCCGTGAAGAACTTGCCTCAGCTGTGATTACAATTTCAGGCGTGAAATTAAGATTGTTCACAATTTGTTGACGAAACCACTGACAAATCGCCGATTGTCCGGGAAAATATGTTGGCGACAGTGCCTGTACCCATTGCTTGTTGAATGGATACACCAAATTCATAACAATATTCTGATAAATTAGTGATCCAGTATCAATATTTGTCGAGTTTACTTGGGATCAGTGTAAGTCGAAGAAAAAACTATTGTTTCCTTGCCAACGTGTGAAGCTAATTTTTGGGTACTTGTTGGAGAATTTTTGGCGTCTTTTTGGAGAACTGCTTCCTCTAACTGCAGTGTCAAAATTATCCTCTCTCTACCAGAACGCTCAGCATGTTTAGGTAAAGATATAGTTTTGCACAATCCAGCATGTAATCAGGTAAAAGTTCTTTCTGTTAGAATATCTCTGTTCGGATATCTTCCGCAGCATTTCCATTTCCAAAAATAATTTTCCCATTAGTGCAAATCCATAGAAGAATATTCGAAGATATTTTTTGAAAAATTTTTATCATTCTTTGTTCAACGTGATAAAAATATCAAACAGTGTCTGACATGATTTTTATCATAAATAACATTGAGGTAACCCTCTGTGACGACACTGGAATTTTAATCTGTAAACTTATTTCATGAAAAGAAGCCCCTTGTTACTGCTGACGAACATACCTAGTTCCATCATAATTGGCTTCAAGACTCCTTAAACCTATTTTATAGTAACACTTTCACACCTCGTTACTCGGAAATGAAGCAAGCTTTGACTCACGTTTATCTGAACTATTTTTCATGGAATATGACGAAGAAACACCCCCTGTAATCAATGACAACTTTTAAGTTACAAAACATCTATGAAATATTTGTTCCAATCCATTGGTCTCAAGAATGAAATCATAGAATTTTTTTTATCTCAACTCACAGCAAAAATTAAGTTCATTGCTTTCACTTCTATTTATCGATTGGATATTTTGGCCAATACTGATGTCTAAATTTACAGGTATAAAGAGGTTATACGAGTTTGCGCTCTTCAAATGGATTTGAAACTGATGGAAAAAGCAGATGAAACGGTACTTACTGATGGGGGATTGAATTTGAGCAAAGGGCAACGAACCAGAATCAATCTCGCTAGAGCTATTTACAAAGACAGTGATATTTATCTCTTGGATGATTCTTTGAGTTCTCTGGATGCTCACGTTCAAGATTATGTTTTCAATGAATGTATCAAATCATATCTGGCACGTAAAATCTGTATTCTTGTTACCCAAACAGTCTACCATATAGATGGAGCTGACACCGTGGTAGTAATGAACAAAGGTCGAATCAAATATTCTGGCAAACCTACCGAAACGGTAGTCCAAGAAGTAGAAGAAATGGTTTATGAAAATGGAATAGAGAAAGAAGAAGTAGACGAAGACGATGACGAAATTGAAGAGGATGAGAAAAATAAGTTGCTGAAGTCAGAACAAACCACAAATGAAAGAATCTATAAGGAAGTGAAGAAGGAAGGAAAAGTCGATATACTCGTTTATCGTAAATACTTGATATTTGGGGGCGGATTTTTTGTCCTACTTATCAATCTGACTCTTGGAGGTCTGGCTCAAACTTCAGAAAGCTATGCAGATAAGCTCTTAACACGATGGTGAGTCATATACATATAGATTGTTGTTCCAGAAATTATTGTTTGAGATTCTCACATTAAGTGGCCGGGAAGAGGGAAGAAACCTGAAACAATGTTTTTGAAATGATCTGAATATATCAATTATTCATGTTGATATAAAAGTATTTTTTCAATTTCGATATGGATGAAATGAGACTTCGAACAATCATAATGAACTATTCCACTAATGGAAATGCATCTTTTCCAATACCTGTCTGGAATTTCTCGAATGGAAGATCACGTGCATGTTTTGTAGAATGAATGGTTGTGACCATGTTGGTGGTTTCTAAAAATTGAGCTCGAAGGTTCCATTCAATATTCAATAGAAAAGATTAACAAAAATATTGTATTCATTTAATCATTGTATTCATTTAATGGGTTGAGGTCATTCAACTCTCTGGGCTATAGGTTGTTCACGATTATATGAATGTAAAAAATATCAGATTCAGATTTTTTAATTAAATTTATTTTATTTTCTATTGACTTAAATCACCTCAGGGAGGAGAAATTGATAGGATCGTGATTTAAGAATAGAAGTAAGAACAGAACGAGTTTAATTTTCTTCTTCATACAAAAAAGTGATAAGCGTGTGATTTCGAACTACAAGGGTATGGAGTTATTACTATCTCCGTTTTCAAATATGGAAAAATTATATCAAAACAGACTAGTGTCCCTTTTAAATGAATTCCAAATTCTGACAGTCAATTTGGTTTTCAGATTGGTTTGTCAACCCAAGATACCATTCTTTCCCTTCATAATAATGTATTCTATCTAATTTCAAATGTAGTTTAAAATCAATAAGTGTTCTCTTTCAATTGATACGATCAATCGATACCATACATCACCGTCTTCTTCTTGATAGACTTAATGGCATAGGTGTTCGGGGCCCAAGTCCAAAATGGATTGAAACTTGAATAACAGGTCGTACATAGACTGTTGTTTTTCCACTCTGTTTTCCAGAGTGGAAAAATCTTTTCTGAAACTCAAGGTAGTGCTTTGGGGCCTACACTTTTCATTCTATTTGTGAATGACCTCTCAAAAATCAATGATCCGAATTTTTTTATACACTTTGTTGATGACACTTCTTTTACTGCCAGTGGTGCCAAATGTGAAAAAATTGTCACTAAGACAAATGAAGCGGTATCCAACATGCGAATCTATTGTTCTGAGAGCGAATTGATTTTAAATTATCTCAAAACCAGTAACATTCTCTTCTCAATTCAGCAAATTGATTGTATTGTATTGATTAGGAATGAGGATAAAAATATAGAACAGAAAAATTCCGCTGAATTTGACGGACTTTCAGTTGATTCCCAGCTCAATTGGAATCACCAAGACGATTCCACATTGAATAAATTAGCGAAATATTGCTTCGTTTCATGGAACATTCGTAATTTTGTTTCTATTGGAATTCTCAAAAAAAAAACATTACCCATATGTGTACTCCACCCTCAACTACTGCAATGTTTTGGCAACTGTAAAAGAATCAGATGACATATTAGTTTCCCAGAGAAAGATTATCAGAACAATTTGTTTTAGATCCTTTTGATCCTCGTGAACCATTGTTCGCAATGTTGACTATATCAACTGTCATTTGCATGTATATTTTCAACTGTGTCACCTATGTTAAAACAAATTGCATCAAGTTCCAGAACAGAGATGACACTTCTATCCTTTCGGGCTTCACTCTGTGGAGAAATTATAACATTATAATTTCTAGTCATAAGTCATCTATAAGAAAATTGCAGTTTTAAGATATTTGAACGATATGTTCGGAAATTATTATGTGAAAAAATGTTTTGTCAACAGTCCGATTTGGTATTTCGATTTTCAAAACGTTTATGGTCCTGTTCACCAATATTTATAATATTTTTTTGTACTTCCTTTTATTTTCACTATTGAACACGTTATGTCTCTACATTGTTCATCTTGATCTTTGTTATGTATGAGTGAATTTTAAATTTTTTCTTCTGCTTTTCATATATTAAGCTTGTTTCAGAATTGTTATTTTATGTAATTATATTTTTAATGTGACACTTTCCTTGCCTTACTCAGGTCGACAAAAATAAAGATTTTGATTGATTGATTCCAATAAATTTGAAGCCTTTCAATTCGAAACTCCACTTCTTAAAATTCAAATGTAGTGAATTGTCGAATGATACTTATAATCTTCCTTCAAAGGGTTGACGAAAAGCAAAAGGTCCTGAATTTGAAAGAGAACATCACCAGGCACCAAATCGAGTTCTCAGTGTCTTCAACTATAACCGACATGTCACCGAATGAAACACTACTTCTGAGAACGGAAGCACAAGAACACAATACTTTCAAAACCTACTCTCTCATGCTTCTGCTTGCTACTGTTATGATATTGATAACAACTTACGCCAATTTTGACTTCTGCAGAAGAGCCTCTCTGAACATACACAAAGCTCTGGTTAGCAGTATAATTAGAGCGCGGATGTCCTTCTTCGACACCCATTTTATCGGGAACGTTTTGAACAGATTCTCAGAAGATCTGGCGCAGATCGACGAAAATCTACCATTCATTTTCCGAGAATGTTTGAAGGTAATTTAGAATGTGGACACCTTCGTTCAGAAATATTCATACTATTTTTCAATTTCAGGTAATGTTTTCCACGATGGGTCAGATCAGTCTGGTTTTAACTGTCGATAAGAGTTTTATACTATTCATAATTATTGTCATTATTGCACTCCTTTTTCTGGGGAGAGTATATATGCCTGCTGGAAGAAGTTTGAAGCGATTGGAAGCATCTTGTGAGTATGGATGGGGTTCCTCTGAAATTGTTAATGATCAAAATTTCTTCTGATGAAAGAATCCACAAAAACTCTTATCGAAACAATTTTCTTCATCTACCATTTGTGAATTCACTATTGAAGCGAATATTCTCCTCATATATAAAATGTCCCATAAGAGCAATGCAATTATCGAAAACTTACAGCGGTAATTGCATTGTATCGAAAACCTACAGCGGTAATTGCATTGTATCAAGTCACCATAACAACACATTTGAAACCGTATCGCTAGACGTCAAACAACTCAAATAAATGTCAGATAGACTTCAAAAATAGAAAAACATTTCGCGTTTTGGTGAGTGCTCCTTACAATCTATAAAGGAAAGTATAAATAAACAAAAATTAACATTTCCTTGAGAATTTCTTCATTCGTGAAATATTCCAATGGATTGAATTCGTGCATGAAAATGACCAGATTATTTTGCATTCAAGCGTGATATCTTAAACAAATTGCATTCGGTTAGTTTCATATTTTCGCCAAAATATGAAAATAAACTTGCAAATTTTAGATATCACGCTTTCTTTCAAGACAAATTAGTATCCGAAGGAAAAAGTGGGTTGCTATAAATGTTTGTTGAGAATGATGTTTTCTATTGAAACTCTAAAAGTAGCTGAAAACATTTTTAAGAGGGCTTTGAGAAAAGTGAACATGTTTGATATTTCTGAAACTCTGGACTGTGTTCCGCACGATGGCCATCTTATAGTCACCTAGATGCAATACTGAATTTGGAATTAAAATCATAATAAAGTTTTCAGTTATTCGAAATTTCTTGGTTGACACAATAATGGGTATCATGAGGAGCCGGATGGATATGGATATTTAATTCTTTACAAAAATACCATTCTACAATATATAACTCGATATAACTCGAAAATAATTTGTGTTATGAATTACAATTTCTACCAGAAACCCCAACGATCTCCTAAATTTGTGTTGACAGTGTTGCCGGTTCTCAGAATTCGTCTGGAATTTTCATAAGTAATGATATGTTATCCAAATAAATATTGTTCTTACTTTCTTGCCAATGAATAATTTCGAAATGAGTTTGAGAATTCACTTAAACGAAGGACTCTGAATCTAGTGGTGGTGTCGAAATTTCATGAAGAAATTCGCTGATAAAATTTAGCAATTCAGAACATAAAAAAAATCATAGTATGAAATTCGGAATTATATTTTGAAAATTTGTCGCAAACGTAGAACTCTTGACACTCTTCCTGTTGAAAAAAAAATTAATCGTTCGCAAAATGTAGATTTTATGAGGAATCTCGGTCTTTAGTATATATATATATATATATATATATATATATATATATATATATATATATATATATGTATATATATATATATATATATATATATATCCTTTTGTTTCAGCTAGGAGTCCAATGATTGGGCACCTCAATGCTTCATTGGAAGGTTTGACAACAATCCGGGCTTACAAAGCAGAAAATATCCTGATGGAGGAGTTTGACCGACATCAAGATTTATACACGTCTGCCTATTATACGTCAATCTGCTCTATGAGGGCATTTACTTTCTTCATGGATTGCATGGGGTGTACTTTGATCGTTGCCGTCGTAACGAAATTTTTGTTCTTTGATAGGGGTAAGTTTGAATATTGCAATCGATATTGCTAATGACGCAGATCCATGCAATGAAAAGGACAAACAGTTTTGTTTATCTCACATTAGACAACTAGTCTCTGTCCTGTAAACAGAAAAAACTGTGTATGTGTATATTTTTTCTACTACCCTTCTGGAATATTCGACGAGTACTTTACAATCACCATTCGAAAATCAAAATGATCTGATTGATACTGTAATCACGGGAACAACTAGATTACTGATATCAATATCTGTCTCAAACTTCGTTCGTACCTAACAGATGAATAGCTGGGGTCTAATTTTTGAGTCATGCTTATTTATTTTCATTCAAATACACAGACGATATGTACTAGATGTGTTGAACTGCGACACAACACAAAGTCGTATATCAATTTATCTGAAGAATACAGGCATTGTTCTTTTCATTCATCACAGCAAGTACGTATTTTTTTCTATTATTCAATTATTTAACGAGCCTATAATGATGGCTATTACTCACGAGTCGCAGGCGAGTGGGCTAAATCATCGAGAGAATAATAGCCATTATACGCGAGTACAACACTAGACTTTATCTACTACTTATAAAACTTTTTGATCAAGTTTTTTGTTGAAAAATGGTGTTATATTACATACATATTATCAGAAACACTACTATTTTTTTCTAACAAATATTCAGCTTTACAAATATCACGTATCTAATCTCACACGATGATATTTATATTACAAGATATTTATTTATAGTTATTAATAAATGTGATATTTTTATAATTGGTCAAGTTAATCACAGAAACATTGAACATAGTCGAATAGTACAAAAGATGATTCAATCACAGGAATAGAATTACCATCAAAATAATAAAATGTTATAGCTGAATCAAGC
Source organism: Zygogramma bicolorata (assembly GCA_032362365.1). Lineage (NCBI taxonomy): Eukaryota > Metazoa > Arthropoda > Insecta > Coleoptera > Chrysomelidae > Zygogramma > Zygogramma bicolorata. Next base: position 1,027,723 of record JAVJAQ010002294.1, read on the forward strand.
AATTACGGCCGTGATTAATGAGTATTATTGAAGTCGAGCAAACAGACGTATAATGGGTACATTATACAGTAGTCGTGGATGAATAAGGTTAACTTTTATTCATACCAATGTCATGTATATAATGTTCAAGTATCAGTACTGGAATTGTGAATTCTCCATTGAAAATTAATATCCATTTATCTACTCCCATGTCAGCCACGAAATGTGTCACACACACTTATCCTTTTTATCATTTTTACCTAACAGAATGAGTTAAATAATTTCGTGTCCTGTGGTACATTTAATCAATATAAAAAAATTACACTTCATCGATATACCGAATGGTACAATCCGAAATTTTGTTTCATTTCCATTATTATTTAAATCATTCTTAGCAACATAATATTTTATTTTTCATGTCTTGAAGAATTCAACTACATACAAAACATTTTGATATTTCTTCTAGGTGCCAGTGCTGGAAATGTCGGTCTAGCTTTGACACAAGTATCACTTCTCGGAGATACAATCCAATGGGGTTTACGAAAATGGTCAGTAATGGAAAACTATATGACTTCTGCAGAAAGACTTCTAGAATATACTGAAATTCCAGCGGAAGATGAAGGAGGCAGAATTGTGGAAGATTGGCCCAAGCAAGGCAGAGTAGAATTCGAAAATGTTTCACTTGCTTATGGTAAACAGACTGTTTTGAAAAATGTGTCTTTCGAAGTGCAACCGAAAGAAAAGATCGGAATTCTGGGGAGAACTGGAGCTGGAAAATCTTCGCTGATATCGACGATTTTCAGACTATACGATATTCATGGGAGAATTCTCATTGACGGGGTCGACATTAAAACATTACCAGTACAATTCCTGAGAAAAAAATTAGCCATAATTCCCCAAGACCCTGTTGTATTTCGTGGTACAGTCCGTTCTAATATGGATCCTTTCGGGGAATTTGAAGATAGTGACTTGTGGAATGCTTTGGAAAAAGTGACCCTGAAGCATTTTATTCCAAACTTAGATGAAAAAATGGTCAGTGAAATGAACTTGAGTGCAGGACAGAAGCAGCTCTTCAGTTTAGCCAGAGTTATTCTACGAAAGAATAAAATCGTAATTTTAGATGAGGCTTCAGCCAATATGGATGACAAGACAGATTTCATTCTACATAGTATTATAGAACAACATTTTACCGACTGTACAATATTGATGATAGCTCACAAACTGCATTCAGTCGCGAAATGCCATAAAGTGATGATATTAGTGAAGGGTGCTATTGCAGAATTTGATGATCCATCGATGTTGTTGAGTAACAAAACTGGAACTTTTTCATGATATGGTTGAACGAGCGAGATCACGTGATTATTTTAGTGATTGTAGAGATTGAATATACTTTTACTAATGAAAGATTTTTTCCTAACCTTCATAACAATGTCTTTGATTCTGGTAAGGATGAAAAATCGTCTTCAAATAATGCATTGAATAATGTAGCAATGTAGTTGAAGTAGCAATAATGAGATAGACAAGCAAGTTGACGCTGTAGTTCTGTTTCCATGTTCGAGAGGTCATGGGTTCGATTCCCTGACGAAACAGATATTTTTATCCTCTCTGTCTCTTCGGAGAAAAAGACATCATCTGAATTTATTATAATTGGCGCAATTGATTTTACAGAAAGGTACGAGTTTTCAACTATAACATGACTAACAGAACTTTTCCAACTCTCGGTAGGAATGTCATTCATACAGTTCCTAATTAATTCTACCACACTACCACTTAAAGTCGGAGAACTATTTTTTCCGCGCACGCTCGATTTAAGTTGGTGCCACATAAGCTCTATGGGATTGAACACGTAGTAGTAGGGAGGTAGTCGTCACACTGTATGTCCCAATTCTTTTGCAATTGTATCACAAACATAGGTTTTTTTTCAAAGAAAATGACTGCAGCTCTTGTATAAGTTCTTTTTTTGTATAATTTTCCTCAAAATATAAGTCATTTGCAGCCATGAAATTTTGAATCTCCAATTTCGTATTCTTTGAGCCAGGAATTTTTTGCAATTGTCGACTATGATAGCTTGCGTTGTCCATTACTATAACGCTGTTTGGCGGAATATTGGGTAACCGACAATTTTTAAACCAATCTTCAAAAAGCTCTGCTGTCGTATCTTCGTGATAATCAACACAAGAGTCCTTAATATTTTTGGCAGAAAGCCACATAGCGTTTGGGATCCAACCATTTTCTGATCCTGCGTGTAATATTGTGATTCTCTTCCCTTTATTTGATGGTGCTTTTGTTTTACACTTATCAGAGGAATCAGACCATCCTTTGGAAGGGGTGTCATGCGTGTCAAACCACGTCTCGTCGAGGTAGAGTATTGGCCGATTTTCAGACCGGTATTTTCTTATTGACGTTATATATTCAGAACGCCAGTTTATTAAACGTGTGGATTCCATTATTACTTGTCAATTTTGCGATATTTAAAGCCCATTGCAGACAGAGCTTGCCACAGTTGATGTGAGTTTCGTCATTGATGAGCCGCTGTTTCAGACTTTTGATTGTAGGGACACGCTGCTCATCGTACATAATGTAGATTTTTCGCCTTATCAAATCTTTTTCCCAGTCGTCTAGACTTTTTGTGACACCGGAATTTTTACGCTTTTTTCCTGATTCCATGGAATCCTCAACAATTCGTCTAACTGAAGTAAGAGGCACCTTCGTCAAATTACTGGTTACTTTTGCTGCAGCACCCGCGTTATATCCTTGCTGAAGTAAGGAACTATACACATTTTTTATAATGATTTTCGCGTCACAAGATAAGTGATTCTTCTTTAACGAACCACTGGAAGAAGCACTATTACTTTTTATCCACGGACGCCACATACTGCCTATTCTGTACGTTGGGGTATAAAATCTTTGCTATTAATGTCTGTAATAACAAATAAATGTTATAAAATTATTGCACGCCGTAACACAAGTGAACACTTCCAATGAAATACAAAGACCTAAAATGAACAAGAAGTGTAAGCTGTAATCCTCTACAATCCCTCTCTGAGAAACAAAATTACCTGAATCCGGTCCTTTTACATTTATGATGTGCATCTCGGATTTTACAACTTAAGGGTCTAATTGGTTTTATTATAATCCTTCAGTCAATACCATTTATTGTGAAAACTACTATAACAGACCGTCGCTGAGGAGATCTATGGCGGTCCAGAAGCAGCTGTCTGGCTTTGGATTTGTGAATACAATCATCAGATCAATTCGCAAAGTACCGGTGTCAATTCGGAAGCACAGACTTTGAGAACAATTGCATCAGATCCGCAAGCCTTGTTTATATCCAGGTTCAATGAAATATTTCCAATATATTGTTGGTGAAAAATCATTTCAAGCATATGAACAAACGTAAGCAAAATATATTCGCTTTTTGTTTGGGGAACATGAAATGAAAATGAAATCTTCAGCGACAGCTTTGGAACAAGACCAAAGTCAACGAGAACCATTTGGACATTCAGCACGTCTTGAACGAATTCTATGGTCATTTACTCCTTTAGCAGCATCAATTGTTCCACTACACCTTTTATTTCCGTTCGGTTCCAGCGTTGGCACGATAAATCATTTCCATAGTATAGAAAAAGGCCACCTCTGAAACGAAAGCGAGAATTAGATTCATAACCTGGGCACAGCATATGTAATTTAGAAGTGGATGGTTTTACCCGAGTTTCAATTAGAATGAAAATGTCGCGTTTTTCTCTTCGCAGATGGTGATGCATATCATTGATATTTTTATTCACTCCACGAATGTTAAAATAATTGATTTTCAATTCTTTCGATGCAGGATTCCCCCGAGTACTCCCACCCGAAATCCGATTAGGTGGGTAAAAGGTATCTTCTAATTGAGTATCAAATATTGATCACACACTGAAACGTAAATTATCACTACACAGCACATATATGGTGGTATCTCACAGGGCGATGGTAGAGATCATCTTTCACCTACGACAGGCAACTTCTTCCCCAGGGTTATTCTAATCCGACACCATAGAGAAATACACTCGAATATGGAATATATGAATGGAACATAAATGAAAGCACACATTGAATTGAATATGGTGAAATTATTGTACTTACCCTGAGTATGTTTCCGAATATGCTTCAACGCCAGAAATTCAGAACCAGGAACATTCATTTTGAATAAATAGCGCCAAATGACAAAAAGAAATGTCAAATTTGAGAAGCTTCCTGCAATCTTCTCATTTTCAGATTTTCATTCAAGTTTTTTATTATTTACAATGGATTTGGTTCGAGAGTGAATACTTATATCAATGGATTCTATGGTGAATATTGCTACCTTCAGCAACCAATGCAAAGTACAAATTCTCAAACGTTTCGCTATCAGAATAATATACGAAAGATTGAGTTTTCATGAACTCATTCCAACAGTTATGAATATTATGCATTCTTAAATCTAGTTGCTTTACATGATTTTTTTTTCAAATTATCCAGTACCTAATAAACTGAGAAACGTTTGAAAACGAGTAATGTTCCCTCTTTATCTGGCCTTTTTTTAAATATAAGGGAATCCAAAATTGCATTTAAACAACAACGACAAAACTCTGAAGAGCAAACTCCAACTCTCGAAAAACCTGGATAGGATATGCGGATATAGGAAATTGGTTGATATTGTTGGGTGAAGGAACCAGTGAGGAACGGATGACTGACCTTTACCCTTGAATACAGCTTATTATTTTCTTGACATCCTTTCATTATGTTTGCTTACTTCTATTTCCAAGCACTCGGCTCTGTCGGACCAATGTTCACGCTGGTTTTCAAAATTTATTCTTCGAATAATTCGTGGACTGCATATTCGTGTTTACTAGTTTGAATTATTAGTGCTTTTTTTCTGGAATCACAACAATTTTTTTTTTTTTCAGTTCACATTATTGGCATAGCAACAAGGTGAAAATGGTTCTTTATGGCCTCTCTTCAAAATGTCAAACGAGGCTTACAATTGTTTCAAAATTCGAAATAATTTGAAGAACATTAGAAAATTTGCCTGAATTCTCAGTGACGAAATTTTCTCAATTTTCTGAAGTTGCGAATTTCTTCAAGATTTTCCTAGAAAATCATCAATTGAAAAAAAAACTGGTATTCCGATTCGGGTTCTCGAGATAATTTTTCCTGGCAAAAATGTTCGAAAATAGAATCGTACTGGAGTAGATAACCTACGAGGAACATGTATCAAGATACACGTATAAAAAATGATTCAGTTGTTTGAGTTTGCTCGCAGTGTTTGGTTGATGAAAGAAACAAGCCACATGAACAACGAACCATTTTTGTCCAGAAAAACAATTGCTGTTGATATTGCATTTCGGTGCATTCTTGAAAGTTGATGAGTTTCGGAGATTTCACTCAGAGGCGTTAAGCTAACGTCAGTTACTGAAAGGTAACCAACTCAATTTCACGTTGAAGTACGCCGAATTTTAAATAGAAGTAGTTTCAGTAAACTGGAATTTCTCACTGAAGAACACGCTTCCCAATTGTTCAATTACAGTGGACGAGAAAGATAATATAAATTAGGTGAGAAATTGAAAACAGCAGAAT